>BMAO01014976.1:0-198652 GCA_019973975.1 Trichonephila clavata
ATGGTATGCTTGTTCAGTTGGAAAATTTATTATATAATGTGGTTTTCTGGACTTCGAGAATCGGCACCTGGAAGGAATGTCATATTTAAATTAACTGAATGATGCCAAATTTGAAGCATCAGTGTAAATAAAGAGTGTATAGAATATGTAAGGTATCAAAAACCAATAATGTATGCTCATAAGAAGTATACTTGAACTGTTTAAATAGTAGTAATCATTTGAAAAATCTCTCTTATGAGTTTGAACAGTTTCTTTGCATGTGAAAATATACTTATTTATTAAAATTTAAAAGTTTCAAATAGATGATAATTAAATAAAATTATATTAATTTTTGAGAAAAAGAGTGTTATCTTAAAAATATAATTTTGCAAGGAACCAAAATATTTTATCATAGAAAAATATTAATTTTAAGGGAAAATTATTATAAAAATTATAATTTTTGAAAAATTTATCTATGAAAAATATTAATTTTAGGGAAATAAAAGAATATAATAGAAAAATGAAGACACCAAATATTTAGTTTCATTCATTTTTATTTTTCTAAACACAAATCTTACTTGCATATCTAGCTTCTTTAAATTATTCACATGGCAAAATCATTTATGTAATTGATTTAAAATCTCTTAGTATAGAATATGTGGCCGTTTGAATAAAAAGTAATCTGATATTGTCCTGAAACATTGGATGTGGTAGTTGAAACACTTTGGGTCCATAAGCCATCTAATAGGTGACCACTAGTCTGTATAGAATGCAGGAGGTTGTCCGTGAGTCTCTCTAATTCTCTTTATCATTCCAAATAATGCAACCAGTGGTTTGGGCTGCGATGGATCAGCCAGAATTTAATGCTTTCATGTGTTTCTTGCAGAGGAGGACATATCTCTAACCCACCTTGAAATAGGACCAGCTTCTCTTGGAATGGGCTAGCAAACACCAGTTGCATTTAATGCAGTCTTCATTTCCAATCCTTAGATATTTCTCTGATTTGTTTATTCGATTCAATTTTCTAAACTCGGCAAAACGATGCTTGCCTTTGGTTTATTCTAAGATTTGCTAGATTTGGATTCTAATCACTTAAGTGCTATGTTTTATCAAACTTAAATATTCTCAGAAGACGTCTGGTGAAGGGATCAATCCAAATAATGTATTTGAATCTTTATATTCTAGCATAAAGAAATAGAAACCCCATACATCTCTCCTTATCATTCGATCTGTCCCATGAAGATGAGTTACAGTGCATAACTATGACAGATCTTTGAAAATCAAAGTTCTAATGGTTGTGAAGGCTGTTCATCCATGCACTCCATAATTTAAATTAGATATTTAGCTCATAGAGATTTTGAAGAATGCGCCATTGAAAGCAATTTATCAACATCCTACAAAACTTTTCAGCATTTGTGCTGAAATGTAATATCTTATGAATAAAGACACTTCTTGCAGGAATCGAATACACTGCAGAACTCGTTGTGCAGGATATTTTGCGCCTTGTTTTCCAGCCTTTCTGCGCGGTAAAGACCGCTCCAGTATTCACGCGAACTTTCGTATAGATAGAAACATGATCAAAACAACTTTAAATCCTACAGATCTTGAGCAATTCAGGTTTGCTTTACATTAATTTTATTTTAATCACTAAATTAGGTAAAGGTAGTGTAGTGAATAATCTGGATATGCAGCTTCAATCATGTCTGAGTTGCACTTTCTTCAAAAATTCAGTTCTTTTCTGGGACTATCAATAGAATCAGCAAAATAGTTCAGCCATTAGTGGGGTTTTGGCATCTCATGTCATGGTTTAGAGGTTTCAATATAAGATCAGTGGGATGTATAGATTGAAACCGCAGTCATTTTAGGATGCATCTCATGAGAAAATATTAAGATGAAATGGAATTCACAAGGTCTCTAGTATCAATAGTAATGATTATATTGTCCCTTTTATATTTTAACACATATGTTTGTGTTTGACTGGAATCCTGCAATCTGCTTCTGCACTTCCAGAGGCAAAATTCCCCACCACGGTGCGTTAGCCAAAGGCAATTAGAAGGGTGAAATTGTTCCACCACCCATGCTTGAATAACTGTTTGATGCAGATGATTAAGTTCATTCAGATTCATACATTCAGAATCTTTGTCATCACCATTTTAGATCGAAAATATGTTGTACCTCTTCGTGCTTTGGATGAAATGAATTTTCTGTTTCTTACCTTTCTTTTATACTATCTTCCCACTGCATAGATTGAACTCTATCAATAGCTTTCTGAGCCTAACTTCCCGCTTTCTCTGCTTCTTTGTGTTTTTGCAGCCTTCTTTAAAATTTTCTCTGTTAGCAATACGCTCAGGAGCCTTTGACTCCTGTCCTTAATGCATATTTTCCAGCAGTTTTACCTCCTTTGCACTAAAAAGTGAGCCGCTCTAAACAATCGGCGAGGCTGTCCTCCGATTCCGCCCTGAAATGAAAACTAATGCCTTGTAATGAGTTAGACCCAGTCTGACCTGCATAATGGTCCTCAATCTTTTAGTGCAGCAGGCTTCATGTGCAGTGGCTCATCTTGGCCTTTATCTTCCGATGAGGTGTGAGAAAGCACTGCTGACTATAGTATTTGTCTCATGCGAAAATGAGCACTTCATGATCCACTTTACCTGCTCAAGGGACAAATCTGCCTGATTAGGTCTCAAAGTTCAGGCAGATCATCTGAGCAGGTGTCTCACTAAAGGTGAAATGTCTATCATAATGTGATAATCGTTCCCGTCTTTCACCTTTGGTTCAGACGATTCGCTAATAAAGGGCTTGTGTATCTCCCACATGATTTAGGTGGAATTAGATCCAGATGAAGCAATGACCGAAAATTAGACCATGCATCAGCAAGATTTAACTGTAAACTGCCATTATGATTGCATTGCGTTTCCAGACCCTAACAATTCCTCCTAAGTTCTATAAACGAAGACTGCCCTTGGATGTATTTCAGTATTTCACCCGTTTCGATGCTATTGTAAGTTATTGTGAACCAAACTAGTTTTATTCAAAGCTGTATGGCTGATATAATATATGTTATTCACCTTTTCCCACATCAATTGTTTGCTTAACAGTTGTAGAAATATTACAATCTACTTTATCGAAAATAATTGTTACATTTACGTTAAGCCAGAATGGTAGATGATTTAAGACAAATCCACTTCCATTCACCATTTAAATAAACGGGAGGGTAACTGAGTTTGAAATGAGATATTTGTTTTCTAGGAAAATGCATGAGAGCTATCAGAAGGTAATGTTACGTAGAAGACATTTTGAAAATGGTCCATCAGGAAAAATTTAACTATTTATACTTTTTGAATATCAGTCACCCAATCATTAAACTTTTCAGGATAACCTAAAAATTTAACAAAATATTCAGTGATTCCTCGTCTTTTTCTTTGTTTGATGACGTTCTCTACAGGATAGAAACCAGAGTCGACAACTTTTTGTAATTCTGCTTCGTAATAAGTACCTTTAATCTCTTCACCTTGTAAATCTCTTAATCTATAAACGATCGGAATTCTTTGCACGATTTCATAAACTGTGAAAAGTTCTCGACTCCAGTTTTGTTCATATCCTTTTTCAAAGAGAAGTTTTTGCTTATTAATGCGCACAACATCGCCAATTTTAAATTTAGGGGCTTTAGGTTTCTCATTTCTTAGATCACCATATAAATTATTTAATACTTGCTTCCTGTTATGCCTACTTACAGAAGCAGGCTCCATTTTAATTGAACGGTGATACGAGTGATTATAACTGTGCATTAATTTATCAATGACGTCAATGTAATTTTTAGTATTAAATTCAGTGAAATATTTCCACATTTTTGTTTTTAACGTCCGATTAAACCTTTCAACTAAGCTAGCTTTAGTTTCGTTATTTGTAGAAAAAAATTTTACACTCATATTTTTCAAATAATTTTGAACTACTTTATTTAAAAACTCCTTACCGGCATCTGTTTGCAACACTTTAGGCTTCCTTTCTTTAAAAATAATTTCTAGCGCAGACTTACACTTTTTCCAAATTTATCTTTCAGAGGAATTGCCCATGCAAATTTTGAAAATAAATCAATGCAAGTTAACAAATACTTATAACCCTTATTAAATTCTGCTAAAGATTGCATATCGACTAAATCCACTTGAAACTGACGATCAATATCACTTACAAATACTCGATTCCGCTGAAACTTATGCCGAACAGGTTTATGAAGAGTGTAAGCATCTTTCTGTGATAACCAATGCTTTACATCTTTTTTACTATATTTCCCTTTTAAAGAGCGATGTAATGCATCCACACCTCCGAAGCTACTTGGAACTTCGGGATTTTCGTAAAACGCTGCTAAATCTTGATACATTGTTACCGACGAACAGAACTTGATTGAATGACTATTACAATGAATAGTTATGCAATTTATACTTTTTGGGAAAGGCAAAGGGATTATGTTTAAAAGCATGAGCATAAATTTTCCTTACTTTTATACAAAATACTCTTATTTGTTTTTTAAACGTGAAACTTATTTCAACACAAATATTAAACTAACAAACAACAAAAATGATATTAACTCAAATCAAGCATAAAAAAAACATTTTATTCAGATTTATAGGAACAAAATACTGTGTAAAACTTATAAAGTCAGTATGCAATATTTTTTAAACAAAATCTTCATAATATTCAAAACAATCAGATGGACATAACATATCTCTTACTTCTCTTAAAATAATATCTAAGCGAAGATTTTCCAAAAAATTTTCAGTTACATAATTTACAGGTTTTAACAGTAAAAAGTGTACATTATCAAAAAGATTATTATAAAAATAATCAGCTATCTCATTAGCTTCCAGTGACAAAACATGTGAATTAAATGTTTCTTCTCGGTTCCCCCATAACTCCTCAGCGAGTTTCTGAGGTTGATTCAGTCCTTTTTCGTTCAGGAGGCTACAAATAGATTTTTTCAAAATTTGCGTCAAGTATCGTTGACCCAGACTAACGTCCAAAGAAAAAGGTAATGCGTTTTCTATGGGACCTTCACAGAAGGTTTTATATGCAGTTAAAAAGTCCATACACAGAAATACATTGTCTATAACGGCATTTTCAATAGCACCATATTTTTCAATCATTTCAGCCCACTGCTCTCGGGATATGCTGATTTCTTTAAAAGTAGGCTCTTTATTCGGACCGTATTTAATGCGCTTAAAAGTAAAATTAGTGAAGTTTTCACTTGTTATTTGAATGTGTCGTTCAGGAGGGAAAAGTCCACTTGGTAATTCCTCCAGTGATTCCGGTACTTTCTTTTTACGCATGATATATTCGATCCACAGTGGGTCTAATGTTATTCCCTCAGGAGTTGGGTAGTAGGTTTTTCCATACTTCTTGAAACGCCTTATGTGTACTGATACGGAATCATAATAGATGCTTGCAAAGACAAAAACATCATCTCCAATTGGAAATACTCCATCTGGTATGCAATCCTCGGTAAATTTTCCATACTTCTGAAAATAATATATCAAAATTAATGAGGATTAGAAAAGTGTAAAAAACATTATAAACATTACATATCAAATTTATTTAATTTTGTTACTTACTTTTGAAACTTCTCTTCTTGCTTTCTTATTTGCAGAAGATTCCACGACCTTTCCAAGCTTTCGTTGTTCGCTATGTGTTTCAGACATTGTCAATTTTTTTTTTTCTTCCTTTTTTAATACAGTCCGTCGCAGTACTGACAAACGAAATGAATCTTGAACCTAAGATGTGACAAGGGTCTAAAGCATATTGACCGAATTACACTTGAACGGAGTTCGCTGAGTGGTTGAAAGCAATGTATCCATCCGCTCTAAGCATTGAGATAATTTCTGACGTAGAATTCAGTCGCCGTCTTGTAGAATCAAGATCAGACAAGCTAAGACAAGTTCAATCGTAAACCGTTCACACGCTGATTACGAGTATTCTACGTCACATTTTTTACTGTGTATGTGTAATCATTATACCGAATTAAAATTTACAAATTATTAAAATAATATAAATGAAATATTTTTTTTTATTTCATTTTAATTAAGAAAATGTCGCCATCTGCTTCACCTGCAAAATTAAATTCATGAGATTATAAACCTAATTTTCTTCAGGTCTGCATGCCTTCATAGGACAATGGTTAGCGTAACTGAAAAACTATTGTCCTATGGAGACATTTTGTTCTGGGTCTGTGAGTTTGAATCTGGATTTATTATTATTTTTTTTTATTTGAGCGTTATTTTTTCAATCATTTTAAAATCTAATAATTAGTATATAGTTTAACCAATAGGTGGCGCCATGAGCACTTTAAACATTTCAATAAACTTTTTTTACACATTTAAAAAACAACTCAACTTAGCAGCAGGAGGGAAACAACTCAACAGCAGGTGAAAACAACTCAACTCCCCCTATCAACTCGAAAACCAAAACCATAGCAGGAGGGAAACAACTCAACTCCACGCAGCATCCACAGGAGGAAAACAACTCAACTCTGCGCCTGCGCCTTTACCGCAGAATCGGCTTTTCTTACCTACTTATGGGTGGATTAATAGAATTAGAAAACTATGTTTTTATGCTGAATATTTTGGAATTTTATTGAATACTCTTTCTAATAATTTTCAAAGTTATTCATTTTATTTAATATAATTACTTATGCTACTTAACCAGAAAATGGTATGCGGCCTTTATCTCTTTCTGTTTCTGTGGTATATCAGTTACTTTTGAATTTTCTACTTCAAAACTTTTTAAATACTTTTGGTTTTTAAACAGAAGAATTTGTAAATAGTGTAAAATCCAGCAACACCATAAACTTAGAATAAAACATCCATTATTTTCTATTCTGGGTTGCCGCTGGATCCGAAATAATACAGACATGGAATAAAGTTAAGAGTTCATTTATTCAATTTGAAAAAAAAATATTGGCGTTATAACACATATTTATAGAAATTTAAATAATTCACATTACTATTAACAGAATAACTTCCCAATATTTTTGTTCACAGGAAGAAAAATTAGACACTGTTAAAGAATAATTTAATAATCCTTTAAAACATTTTATACTTAGCTTCAAGCTTGTAAAACATACATTACAGAAGTGTAGATCAGGGAGCGTAAACCTATGACACGCGTGAAAAATTTAAGTTATTTTCTAGAGAACGTACTAAAATATTTCTCATTGTATGAATACTTTTTGAGTGTTATGGCTTGTTTTTTTTAAATTAAGGTCTCATAAAGAATGTAACATTTCTTATAATGTTTATTCAATCAGTTTTAAAATTTTAAAATTTTAATTGAACATTAAAATTTTAGTACATTTTCTAGATAAATGCATTTAATTTGTTTTAGTAATTACTTTTATTAATGTAAGTTTGTTCCTTTTTTTTCTCTAATTGCCTTGAAGTTTTTTAAAAATATTTCTAAAATTTCACTTGTAAATTATGATTTTTGTAAAATTTAGGCAGTTTATTTTATATTGTTAGTTAAATAGTAGTAATTATTGATATTCAGTCCTAAAAAAGCATTTATAATGTTTAAATATGCTACTTTGTTAAAAAGTACTCCGAACGTGTTCGGATATCTTAACTAATATTGAAAGGGAATACAAATTTTTTTTGTTATTTAGTTCTTATTTTAATAAATATGTTTAAAAGAGATACATAATATATGTAATATATGTGTAATAATATATGTAAAATAGTTTTAATTATGTTGAAGGAATAGTTACATTTTATGGGTTTATTTTTATGTTAATAAATATTTTTATAAATAATGCTTAATTAATATGCAATAAAAACTATAAATCTGTATTTTTGATCTGCATTACCATGGGAAAAAATCGATTTGTTTCAAATATTTTCCTACATAGGGGCACAATGAATAATGTTAGTCGATTGGTTTGGATTACCCCAGCTATAAGATTGCCGACCCCTGGTGGTTAAGTCATAAACGAAGTATGAATTGCAGAAACAACGTTAATTATCCACATAAAAACAACTAATGTTGTGATTCCTTATTCCGAAAAGAGTTCCACTTTATTAAAAGTGTCTAATTAGTATGATAACTTAAATAAAAGTTGAAATTACTACAACTTATTCTGTCTTTGTTTTCTTCTGTACTCGAACTTCCTTTGATAGTTTTACTACGCTTTTGCAGCTAACTAAACTTCCATTCGATCTGGTTAACACCACTCTTAGGATATCATCAAGAAAGAAATGAAAATTACCACTCTCTATTGTTCTTTAAAAGACCCTATCGATCCTTTTATTTGATAAATTCCTTCCGACATCTTCTAGCTCCAATTTCTTCTTATTTCCATTGCTTTTCCCCCTACTGCATCTTCAACTCCATTAAACTTTTGCCTATCCGGTTCAGTATTGCTTAATAGTATCACTACCAACTCGGGGAAAAGGCGAAAATTACAAACTCTCCGCCGTTTGTTCTTTTACGACTGTTGCCATTCTGTAGATTCAAAGTTCTGTCATGTGTTCTCTTGAAATAGCCAGCTATAAATAGCCATTAGAGTGGACTGGCCCGTAAGCGAGTGACTATCACTGCAAATTGTGGGGCAGGGCTTTGTAAATTCCCTGGTGGCTAGAATCAATGAATGACTACTGCAGTTAGCGCAGTTGACAGTGGGGAAAAAACTGGTTCTCTGTCTTTTTCGGTGGAACCATTCATTGTATTGGATACTTTCTGACCACTCAGATAACGGTGCCGACAATTTGGATTGAATTTTTTATTCTTTTTTTATTAAGATGTTAAGAGAAATGAGTCTGTAGCATAGTATATTTATAAATCGGTTACAGTTGCATCAGGATTCTAGTTGAATGACCAAACAAATATAAAAATGAACATGCACTTAAAATTCTTTAAGATAATAATGATTTAGATTAATACAAAACTAGTATTATGCACACAAAAAATTATGAATAAACTAATCGTTATACTCTCCCGCTACGCTGGGTATTTTATAACTCTATACGAATATTTACTGTTTATATACAAATTATATTTATGTCTAAGTCCTGGGGGCATTAAGCGTTCGATTATATTGAAACTATATTCTTATAACCTTACCCTCTTGATTTACAAAGAACAGAAAATTCTAAAAGGGAAGTAGAATTATCTTTTTACGCTCCCGTAATCCCCTTCCTCAAAATGAATTGCCGCAAAAATCATTTTTAGAGTTCTAACAGTTCAAGTCTAATTCTAATAGTTCAAAAACGGATTTTTTTTTTATCAATATGCCCCACAACCCTCTTGAGAGTCGATTTTCGTAAGACCCAATTTAGGTGGATTTCAACTCAACAAAAGTAACATGCTTACCAAACTTTATTACTGTAGATCTAGTAGTTCGAAAACGAGAATTTTTTTTATCTATACGCCCCAGTAACTTTCCGTAAAACTCATAGGATTAAATTTCCGTAAAATCCGTTGTTAGTGGATCTCTGTTCAAGAAAGGAAACATGCATGCCAAATTTCAAATGTAAATGTATGAGTCTAATAGTACAAGAACAGGAATTTTTGAATAAAGTCCCCTTAAATCCTCGCAACCACCTTTGGGAATCGATTTTCGTAAAGCCTGTATCTAGCGAATCTACACAACAAAGGAAACATGCTTGTCAAATTTCAAGTTTGTATGTCAAATAGTTCAAAAACTGGAATTTTTGTCTTTAATGATCTCTTAATCCGCCTCTCTTGTGAGTCTATTTTCTTTAAACCCATTTGCTGAGATATTTACTCAGCAAAAGAAATATGTTTGCCAAATTTCAAGTCTTTGTGTAAAATATTTCCGGAGATCTCATTCATGAATGAGTCCCTTTTTCCCCTATATATATAGAGAGAGAGGCTTATTGTATAATTCGTTTAAAAAAACATGGAAGTAATAATCAGAACTTGTGTATGCTGAAAAATTCCTTTAGTATTTTCTCCTTTTCCCGTCTTCTAATACTGAAAAATCTCTCAAATTTCGAAGGAAAGTCTTTAATATCGGTTAGAACAGGATTTATCGTTTGAAATTGTTTCTGAAAGATTTCGAAAATAAACCTTACTAATTGAAGCGCGGCAGTTGTATGTCACAAGTAATCACAAATGAAATACTGAACTACATATCTAAACAAAAGACGTCAGAAATCTTTTTCAAAAGCGAGGATATATTTAAATAAAGGGGGTTGAAAGCTGGAGGGACTCTCGCTCGAAGAGGATCCTATTTCTGGGATTTTACCACTTTTTCCTATTGTTTGAGCAGCCATTATTACAATAAGTAATACTGACTTGCATATATTCTTTTGTTTAAATGTTACGTACTCCAGAACTGCATACCGAATGTATTGACTTCAATTGCGTAATTCGACACTATCTCTTCAGATACTTGAATAACATATAGTTTATATTTAAATTAAAATATCTTTGGTTACGTTTTTTTAGTGAAATAAATTATAGTTAAAAAAAAACTAAAAAACACGCTTTTATAGTGAATCGAACTAAAATGTAAAAAATAACTCGAAAAAAAAAGAATAAAATAATTTACGAGAAAATGTCATTGTAGTAAAAGCGTGGCGATCTATATCAATTGTTATAATTTCTTGCTACAGTAGAACGTCGTTTATAAGAACATTTATCATCCGGAGCGTCAAATATCCGAACCAAAGTCCGGATACGTTTTCGAACAGAGCAATGCTCAACAGTTATTTCCTGTGAGGCCAAAAGTGACGGGAAAACCCAAGGTGAGGGACATTTGGGGGATTTCAGCTGTGTATGATTTGCGGAATATTAGTTTGTTTCTAAGTGAGGGTTTGTATACGTGTTCTTTTGTTGAGTTTTGTGAATGTAGAAATCTGGAGGGCATGCGATGCAAAAGACTGTGGATTGCAAATGCTAAATGATGATGAGATTGTGACTTCTCAGCAAGAAAAATCCGACCCTGTCGACGATGAAACGTATGAAGACGAGGACAACAACAACAACGAAAGTAGCAAATTCTGACGCCTTTTTGCGTTAGAGACAGCTATGGAGTGGTACGAACCACAATCAGAGTGCTGTCCTACTCAACTACTGCTGCTAAAGAGAATCTAAGACATTGCAACGAAAACACGAAGGTGTAAAATAGTACAGAGAAAAATAAGTGATTATTTTCCACAATCAAGCTAAAATTGCGAAATTTTGCACCTATTTTGCCTTTTCTTCAGCACGTTTCCAGTACGTGATGATTTTCAATATTTGTATAGTGTCCAGTATCATATACTGCCTGGATCGCATTCGGTTTTCGGTTACCCGGACAATCGCGTATCCGAACGGTGTCCAATCCCAATGGATTCGGATAAACGACGTTCTACTGTAGTGCTATTCCGAAATGCAGAGATAGTGAAAAAATGTAGTACAAAGCACCCCATGCTTTTACCACAATGACATTCATTTTCTCGTTCATCGTTTTATTCTTATATTAAGAATTATTCTTTTACTTTTTAGTTCGATTCACTATAAAAGCGTGTTTTTTAGTTTTTTTTAACTATAATTTATTTTTCCTTTTTTAGTTCGATCTGCAATAAAAGCGTGTTTTATTTAGTTTCTCAAACTATCATGTATTCATTGATGAATTAATCTTAAATGCGTCCTTTTTTAGAATGTGGAAAACCCACATTGGCATCCTATCAGTGCGTCGATACGACCTGCTTTGCAAAATGTAGGATTAGCCAACTGGAGGAAATCTGGAAAAGCTAAATTTGAAATATTTAATGCAGAAGGTGTCAAAAAAAGTCAATGATATTTTACACTAAAAAGATCTCAATATTCTTTCTAAAAATTGCATCAGTATAAGACATAAAAGTACGCGTTTTAAATCAAAGAGTTTGTGGGGAAATTATTTGATCCGGTGAAATTTCGGAATCAATTCTCATCTGTTTTAATAGTCGCCAAATGTGGAAATGGGAAATCGTTAATCCTGATGATCCTGATTAGGACAATGGAACAAAATTGTGAAATTATTGTATTGTCATCGGTCCTGGACAATTGAGAAAAGTTTCGAACTGATCTGTCTTTTTAAAGTGGGTAAAAATATCGAGTTATAAGATTACGTTACATACATGTGAAGCTTATAAAAACGTGTTAAAATCGATCCTTTTTTTTAAATAAAAATTTTCGCATTTAATTCAAACTAAAATTGAAGAGGGATTAGTAACATTTTGTTTTGAAAGTAAGTCTTGAAATGATTTTTAACATAAATAATCATTCGAACAGAAATTTTTTTCTAGAAACGAAATTCTGAGGTGCACACTAAATACTTCCAAGGAAATTGTCCTTTTATAAAGCGGCTGTCGAATTAAATTCTATTCCTGAACTCATCTTGCAGATGAGCTTATACAATATAAAACTGTCAAGGATCAAAGACCTCACGTTGGAGTCACGTGAAACTTTAGAGAGTGGGGTACCAGTTCAGGTGCCCTCCTCGTCACTTGACCAAAGTTAGAATCTCGAGTTCCATTGATTTCTTTGACCTTAATTTGCTTCACACTCTGAAGGGGTCACAAGGGCCATTGGCGACCGACCCCCTAAATTTGAATCACGGTCAAGTGATGAGAACGAGACTTACCACGTTTCATTGAAGAACGATGCTAATAAAATAAAGCAAGTAATATAAAAAAATAAGCCAATTCCTACTTGAATGGATGAATAGAAAATTTTAGCATTATATATATATATTATAGGGAGAGAGTAAACTAATACTAGGAATTGAAAAAACAGCATGATTTGTCTGCATTGTTGTAACAATGCACACCCAGTTTGACTAGTTTGGCTGAAAAACCGGTTTATGACGCCAACGTTTGTCATTGTTTTAACAGTTACATTTTTACAACAATGGTGACGAATCTAAGTGGGCGCCGAAAACCGGTAATTAATTCAGTTAACCGGTAATGAATTAATATGTGAAAAAAACTGTATTAACATCAAGTTTCATTCACTACAAGTTTTAAAAAATTTATTTGAATTTGATTGGATGAATAGGAAGTATTTTACTAACGGTTGAAAATTTGAACAATTAATATTAAATATATATAGGGAGAGAGTGAGCTATTAGTAGGAATTGAATAAAATATTTATGCAACAGAATTTTTTATTGTACTTTCCCTTCGGTTGGTTGAAAGGTTGTGATGAAGCTATCTTTATTTTAATACATGTACATATATTAATTTGACTTAAATATAGCGTTTTGGTAGTATAATGTAAAATAAAAAATGAGAAAATGCTAAAAACTCGTTATATATTATATATGCATTATCATTACAGAGATGTATTATACATAAAACAATATCTGCATTATCATTACAGAGATGTATTATACATAAAACAATGTTTGCTTAAAAATTATTCCAACTTTGATATATTATTTATTTTAATACGAGGAATTTTGACTAAAATTTTAAATTATGTTTTGCATTATATATTTTCTAGTTACAATTCGAAAAATATACTTACTATATAAATTAAAAGGCTGGTGTTATTTTTATTTTTTGAAAATTAAAAAGTGAGTCGTGTTTTGTGGGGGGGGGGGAGTATGAGCAAGGGGGAGGAAGAGAGATAACTGAATGCTTATTAAAAATTTATGCATAAATCTTATTTAAATAACGGAAAAGTTAACATAAAATAACTCCATACTTTTGAGATTACCCGCTTTATCTATACAAATAAATAAAATTGAAGTGTCTGTTTGTAATTTCAAATTAGCAGCTTTTTACTTAATGCACTAAAAGTATATACGGTACTCATAACAAAAAACCAATTTTTAAAATTTTTGTCTGTCTGTCTGTCTGTCTGTCTGTCTGTTTGTTCCGGCTAATCTCGGAAACGGCTGGTGCGATTTTAAAAATTCTTTCACTAATGGAAAGCTACATTAACGGGGAGTAACATAGGCTATATTTTATTCCCGTATTCTTACGGGAACGGAAACTATACGGGTGAACGTGAAACTGAATGCCAAGATGAACGCCAAATTGAACGCCAAGCTGAGCTAATGAAGTCGTTGTTTTGGTTACTGGCGACCGATGCTCTTCATGAGACATAACAGTGTTATACGCGCACATCATAATTCACTGACACGTGCCATAATTTTTTTTTATGATAGTTATCTCACTGTTCAGTTAAGTAGAGCATCGGCTGTTTCGGATGCACTTTTAAAAATAAGAAATCAAGGCTTCATAAGCAAAAAGCAATGCAAGAAACAAAAAATTGATAAGTTTTAATCCTTTCTCTTTTTTTTTTATTTACATTTTTAGTCAAATTTAAACAATAGTTATTATTTGCTTAATATTTATATTGTAATCGAAGAATAATAATTTTCAAGGTATCTTTAATTTTTCTACCTCTCTGTTTTTCTTAATTCAAATTGTTCTTAATTTCTTAATTGTGAGTTTTTTTCATTCGTTATATTTAAGCTGTTTTAAACTTTAACAGCTGAACTTTAAGTATAATAATTAGAAATCAATGTTAAACATTGTTAGGTTTTTATTCATGAAAATATTTCAGATTTTGATAAATTATTCTTAGGTTATTTTATTTAGTTAACTGCGTAGGTAGTTGTTTCTAAAATAATTCAAATTGTTCTTAATTTCTTAATTGTGAGTTTTTTTAATTCGTTATATTTAAGCTGTTTTAAACTTTAACAGATGAACTTTAAGTATAATAATTAGAAATCGTCACAAGGGCAAACGTTAAGCAAAGTTGACATAGATTTAACTAAGAGTTGCTTTTCACATGGCCTGTTCACGTGCGAGGAATTCCACTGGCGTTTTTGTTTTAGCTCAAGAAAATCGTACACCAAATATTGTATATAAAGAGATTTTTCAATAAATTTAATACTGTATATAGAGAGGATGTTCAATAAATTTATACGAAAAAAACCACACAAAAATTAACAAAAAACAAAGAAAATAAAAAAAATAAAACAATAAACACCAAAAAGCAGAAAGAACACAAAAATATAAAAACAAAACATTGATTCACAAAGTAAAAAAATGACATTAAACTCTCTCTCTCTCTCTCTATATATATATATATAGCGTGTATGTATTTCTTAACGTGGAATACAGAATTATTAAGTTTTCGTAAGATCTGTGAATTGAACAAAACACTTTTTTGTAAATTTCTACGTGAACGAAGTCGCGGGTAACAGCTAGTACTCAATAATTAATTATATTCTTTTCATAAAGAAATTACTGCGATTACTTAATGTTTTGCCTCTATACAAAAATATCTTTAAGCAGATGATATCAGATTTTTTTTTTTTAAATTGTCTAGTGAAAAGAATTTTTTTCGACTTCGTTTCGAAGGAACTGAAATCACCGCGATCGTATCTAAAACTTCTAAAAAGGCTTACAAGCAATAATAAACGAGAAGGATTTTTAAAAAATAGAACGAAAATTGAAACAAATTACTATCGTGACCTACTTAGTTGCATAGTTAAGTAATTTTTATTATTATTTGAGCCATTTCCCTGCTTACAGATTCGAAAAGCAACATTTAAAACTACTCAGTAAATAATTCAGAATTATATTGAAAACGAAACGTGAAAGAATTAAAAAAAGTTCTTATAAAAATCTCAAATGACAGCTCTTAAATGTCACAGAACAACACTATAATGTAATACGAGGACGAGTTGTAACTGCAAGGCATGGGGAAATCTTCTTTCTGTTCGAAAAAGTAAACGACATAACACGACGACAAATTGGAATATCCAGGCCAGTGCAGTATTTAATGTAGTTGACAGCTAAACCCTTTTCTCTTCCTGTTTATTTTCTACATTTGCGACATTTAAATCAAATATTCACTCAGAAACTCAAGACGGAGTGTTAAGAATGTGGAAGGGGAAAAAAAGTCGATGAAGCCTCTGCTTGAACTTTCAATTACTTTTGACATGCAAAAAGCAATATATTTCACCGAAAGCAAATAAAAAAAGAGGCGAATCTGAGTGGGAGCGGCATTAATAGCTTCACAGATTGGCATGAAAATGAGTTTTGAGAGAAGGGGGGGGGGGAATGTAGCAGTAAATTTTTTCTTGCAGTTTGTGTATTTGAAAATCTGCATAAGATTGAATATTTTTTTGAAGAAAAAGATTGTTCATATTTGGTTTTTGTAATGCCCCAACTGAGTTATTCTGCATGAGAGCGTTGAGATATAATCATTTTATGATTAAAAGATAAACTTAATTTCTTTATTTTTAATATAAAAATTATGTAATGGCGAAGTATTAACCATGGAGCAAACGCGCACTCGATACTTAAGTTAATGATCGCACGAGGGTGACTGTGTCACCCCAATCCTTTTTTTTATGCTTACTTTTATTTTACACGATAAAAATTGTAATTACAGTGAACAATTTAACTAAGAGTATACTTACCTACTTTTAAGGACTTTTCAATTTTTCTTTGATTACTTGAGAAAAAATCCAATAAAACTCTACTAAAATGTTTCAAATGTGCGTGACCTTAATAAAGGACAAAAATCAGACACTTTTCGTTAACATTAAAGGAATAATTTTTTCAGTCAAAACTGTTATATTTTGTTCGAGTTTTTGTAATTTTACTATCCTTTGATGATCGACAAATAGCGTGTTGAACTTTTTTTGCCTGTGTCATTTTGATAAGGCAAAATGTGCCTCGTGGCACACTTATGGCTTCATATTTTTCTTGATGGAGTTCTTTAGGTAGCATTTGAAAATTTTCTTTTCAACTCAAACGTTTCATGTTCATCACTTTTCTCAAATTTATTTTCGCTATCAGGATTAATAATCTATCCATTATTTCATCAGGTTTCTAATCTTGTTTGATCAGTTTCAACTTCATGCAATAGAGATCACACATATGCCCATTTCTTTCTTTATATTCTGTTCATTTACATTTTGTATTCTGTTCATTTACATTTTGTATTCTGCTCATTTACATTTTGTATTCTGCTCATTTGTGACGGATCTATACGCGGTTCTACTAATCCCTTCATGACACTTTTAGAAAAATATTTATATCAACCAACTTTCGCCGATCAAGAAAGCGTGATTATGCAAATGAAGTATATTATAAAAATTCTGTTTTTTCGCGAGTTTGAGGGTTGGCAAGTCTGAGTTAGCAAAGAGTGGGCAAGTGAGTTGACAAGTCTGAGTTAGCAAGGAGTGGGCAAGTGAGTTGGCGAGTGAGTTTGTTAGTTGAAGATTGAAGGATCGTGGAATTATTAAGAGGTTTTGGAGTTTGTCCATGAAAAGGATTACGGAGAGTGGATCCGACGTCATTGATCGAATCCCGATAAAGATCTCCTGCAAGATTCAAGTGCAGGATCCACTCCATAAAAGTACAGGTATCGTGAGCCTTGTTTCATTAGAAGTTAGCTTATTAGTGCGCGACATAGTTTATATTGAGCGTGTTTAAGCTATCGGGGAATCAGTTGAGGGTCCGTAGTAGTATCCCCGTGTTATTGAATCTCACCTCCGCGCTCTACTATTTTATCGTTTATCTTAATTAAATTGTTATTGCGTCCGATTGATATTTTGGTAACAATAAAATCGAGTGAAATCATGTCTGTTGATTATTCAGTTTCTCTCACACACCTAGCCGGGTCTGCGGGTAGACAAGGGGTTTTAGATGGAAGCAGGAAACATCCGGCATTACATATTTACATTTTATATTCTGTTAATTTACATTTATAAACCATAATGAATCGTACAACACAACAATCAAAACCACCAAGACATTCAGAGAAGGAAAAATTCGCTTTTTCATAGAAACTATATTTTCGAAAAAAAAAGTCGCTCGCGGGAAACCCAGTCATCCCAAGATGGTGAGAAAACATTTGCCGTTCCCAAAAACGTGACGTACATTTTAGTTTACATGAAGACTGTCCTATAGGCGGATACTGCTAAGGTCATTTGCAACAAATAAACAGTTTTCCCAGAATTAAAGATTTCGTGAACCTGAGGTGACTCCACGCTACCGCTCCTGGGTTGAAAAAGGAAATAACGTTAGGATTTTTTAAAGAAATTGAAAGAATTGCCCTGTATTTCTTTCCCGTGAGTCAATTATTGTTACAAATTTTGCACAGGAATAATGAAAAATTTCCTGAAGGAAAAAGGCATGAGGATTATAATGCAGAGTTAGGCGAGGGCAACGGTAGCCTATTTGTTATTTTCACGGACT
The DNA here is from genome assembly GCA_019973975.1 of Trichonephila clavata. Taxonomy (NCBI): domain Eukaryota; kingdom Metazoa; phylum Arthropoda; class Arachnida; order Araneae; family Nephilidae; genus Trichonephila; species Trichonephila clavata. The sequence goes on from BMAO01014976.1 coordinate 18,183, forward strand.
CATGGCCCGGCGTGTTATGAGTTCGAGCCCAAAAACCAATAAAGAGGCTGATAAATGTTAAATATATCGAGGCTTAAAGTCCTCCCGTTGGCGGGATGTGGAAATTCGAAGACGGTGGAGGGCAGCTCAGGAGTCGTCCTCGTCACTAGAACGAGCTACGAGTTCCGTCACCAAGAGCCCTCGTGTTGCTTTATAGTGCGACGTTAATAAACACCCATATAAGGTGAAGAATGGAATTAATTTACATTTAAAAAAAGCTATAATCTATATATTTGAGAAATGCAACTATCATTCATCTCGAAATCCTTGGAACTATTAGGCAAGTGGGCTTGAAACTTGGCAGGCATGTTTCTTTTGGTGCAACAGCAAAGTGCATGAACTGATTAGCTGGAAACACACACTCTCGACAATTCTAACACTTACTATCTAGTCCTGTAGCAAACAGAGGTTGGAGCGCACATGTTTTGTGTTGTATTGTCTCTGCGTGTCTTCCCTGTAATGTAGCCTCTTTGATGACCATTTGTCTGTTATCCCTTCTTTGTGTTTCCCGGTTCCTCAGGAAAAGATTGTGCTTTTCAAGTCGGATTGTCATTACGATTTCTGGTTCATCTGTGTGATTTATAAAATGTAAACCTAATAGAGCACGGGTCAGATTGGAAAGTGTCTTTTGAAGAACAAAGAGTGTTGGGGACAGTATCTTAGGGAACCGGGTGCGGAACGATTTTATTTCCAATGAGGAATGGAAGAGATTTGGTGGGGCGTGAAAGAGTCCTGTTCGAGAATTACTATATAAATGTATTCTTTTAATACAGGACTTTGAACTTCTGCATAATATTTATACTGTATAATATATACTTTTTAAAAATATTTTAAAGTAATTATATGCATAGGTCCAATTGTTGTTTTGTTACATAGTTTAAAATTTAAATTTTTTAGAAAAAAAATTCGGAATTTTTTTTTATTCTTTTGATAATTTGAAGTTTTTCATAGGTACCTTCAAATTCGAATGATCGAGAGTCCACTGTACGTTATTTTGATTTTAACTCGGAAATAATCATAAGACACCTTTAGAAATATAATTTTTTCTTCTGAGTATGCAAAAACTATGTAATTTGCAGTTATTTTTTAAATTAGTTGAAAAAAATATTTGTTTTATATTTTTTTGATATTCTAGTTTAAAAACGTTTTCGCGTGCAAAATATTCAGACCTTTAATACTTTAAAATATCCTTTAAAGTTTTATTAATAATAAAATAATTTTAAATTAAAAGTTTCGAATATTTAAAGCTTGAAATATACAATTAAAAAGGGCATTTTGGCAAATATTCTGTAATTATGGAATATCTTGAAGCAGAAACTTTATTTTGCTGGTATCTACTAAAGTTATCCAGCATATTTCTATTTTTCTTGAGTAACTTTTTAGTTTCCAACTATTTGGGACAGTTAATATTTAATTTTCCTAAATACATTAATTATTCTGTCATATTTTACATACTAATTTAACAAATTAAGTACTCATATTACAAATGACTAGAAAAACTAAAAATAAGACATAAAACTATGCCACTTTCACATACCGACATACTTTATTTAATAATAATAATCATTACAAGCTCTTCAAAACTGATTTATTTTGAGTAGTTTCAATTACAGTAAAGTACGTTTAACACGAAAATTCTTAAGACGAATGAACGATTAACATGAAATAATACAATAATCCTGACAAACTACTATGTATTTTTCTTTTAACACGAAACGTAAATCGCTTAACATGAAAATATTTCCTCTCTGGAAATGAACAAAATACGGAAAACACCAGAGATTTAAGAGCGGTGGGGAATGAAATAGAAGTAATTTTACATTTTTCTATATTATTGGACTGTTCTACTATTTCTTCGGAAGAGTTCGTTGAAGTAGATGATGATAATGTGTGTGCAGCTCCAACTATGCTAAAGAAATGCATTTTGGGGTTTGATCAAATCCCCAAAAATATTAATTCTGACGTTGAAAATGAAATGAATGCTGCAGCTCCTGCTCCTACGCCATAGAAATGAGGAACATCATGAAAAGTATGCTCAGTTATATAGACGCACATTTTCCAATGGTGAAATGAATAACAAAACGGATGGCATCGATGATGTTAAAAAAGACAATACAAAGAAAAATATCAAATAATTTTCTAAGAACCCAATAAATGTTTTGTTTTCTTAGAAAAACTTGAAAATTTTGTATTTAATTTCATTAAGTTCTTGTGAATGTTTTTGTTTCATTCCTTTTTTTATTAAATACATGAATATATACATATCTATGCAAATAAAATGTACTCTAATAAACTTAATTTTGTTGAATATTTATATATATATATAGGGTTTTTTTGTTCAATATCTTTTAGCGTGAAATTCTTTTAACATGAAAAAATATTTCAGTCCACTCAGTTTCGTGTTAAAAAATTTTCATTGTACTTTTCCCCCCGTAAAATTGAAATTGAAAGAATATTAGAATTTAGAATACAGATTAGCTATTTTTTTTTTATTATTATGATAACTTAGATTTAATCAGAGACATAAATAAATATAAATATATGAGAAAAAGTAATTTTTCCTTGAATACTCATTAACGTGTATACATATCAAAAAGATTCTCTGTAAAGTTTGCGTCATCATTTAAATGAGCCGACAATCCCACGTATATTTTTCATAAAAGAGTTTTAGTTGAACACACAATATTTCTTGAAATCGAGTAATAATAATTCGAAGTATTTTTACCAGTATATTTAAAAAATTATTTTTTTTTCATCGCTTCCATCAAACATATATTTCATTAGAAAATAATTCTTATTCCATTTTGAATCAGTCATGCTTCAACTTTGCTCTAAGTAATTATATTTCACAATTCGATTAAATATTTGTCGCAGTGTTTTTATGTATGAAACGTATTCGTAAAATGTCATTTCCTATTCTCTCTTCGATCTTTACCTTTTGAAACTAATTACTTTCTTTTCAGGCAGAATCGTCCATGCTGTTTTTTTTCTCCTTGTTTTTCAATTTCTTCTATTAGTTCACACTCTCTCTATACTTATATATATATATATTTATCTTGTTCAGATTTTCAATCGTTCTTTAAATGCATTTTAAAGCAATCAATTGAGCTGAAATTCTATATACACGATTATTTTGGATGACAATGCAGTAATTTAGTTATAATTAATAAAAATTAATTGATTTAAACTAATTATTCAAAGAACTACAAATACAGCTACGTTGGCATCATTTTTGGCAACTTAGCGACCATTTTGGCAACTTGTCCAAACTTGAAAAGGTTTTTTTTTTCGCATTTTAAGGCGTTCATTTGAGCTGAAATTTTCTATGCACTATTGTTATGGGTAACAATACGATAATTTAATAAAATTAATTAAAATTGTTGTTTTTGGCGTGTCCATGATGTGCAGATTAATAAAAAAAGAAGCTTTAGATCGCTCCAAAGCTGTCGAAGACAGCTTCGCCAACCTCAACAGCTTTATCAGAAAAGATTAAATCTTCTGGGTCGGTCTTGAAAAGCCTGGTTTGAATTGCTGGGCAGCTGAGGATATGTTGTATGTAAATAATTGAGCATTAGGGCAGTTTGGGCAATGATTTATGTAACTTCTTTGTCCGTCAGTTGAGATTTTCATTCCTTTTACGTGCTTTGTTCTAAGTCTAGTTATTGTTGATGTTATTATACGGTTGCTGTTTAGAGCTAAGATGGAATATTTAAAATTATTGTTGAACAGCCTCAGCTGGCAACTACATTGGCGTCGATGAGGGTCGTGAGGTTAGATGATCGAGGGCAAGCTCTGGATTCATTACCGAAGATATTTACGTGATTAATTAAAATTAATTGACTGAAGTTAATTATTTAAAGAATTACCGATACAGCCACGTTGGCTTCATTTTTACCGACTTGGGTCAAAACTTTGAAAGATTTTTTTTCTCACGTTTCAAAGCTGAACAGTTGAACTGAAATCTTATATACACGATTGTTTTGGATGGCAATACAATATTTTAAATGATAATTAATAAAAATTAATTGACATTTAATGTTGTGCGTCTCTCATATGTATATACATATTTATATTAATTGTAACTATTTAACAAAAAGAAACCAAAATAAATTATTTTTGTTGATCTAAGCAGGAATTGACTTTAAGAAAAAAAAATTTTATGTTACTTGTTTTCATCTCTCTCTATATGTAAAAAAAGTTTTTCGTGATGTAAATTTATGGAATACTAGAGCAACGATGTCAATGTTCAAGATAACTCGCCAAGTTGGCAACCCCAATTTCGCATGTGTCGTACCAGCTGAATTGGCCACCATGTTCTTCGTTTCATATAGTATCACCCATACGGTTGTAGATAGTATATTATTGCAAGCTCTCGCAAAAAAAAAAAGAATCGCAACGATTGCCCAGTCTGGAATCGTTGCCTTAGGAGAAAGGCGTTGTTTCATGCGAAAACTTATTAACAATCAACGGAACTAAATACTCGACTTTCTAGGCTGCTACCGGTTTTATCAAAATCTAGAGACTTTATCAATGAAGTGCTGGACGATGCAGCTTCAGTGGAGGAACGCAAAGAAAGAATCTTGCAGTAAAAAGAATAAATATAATTCATGCAAATTACAGTTTTACAATTTGAGCAATGAGTATGAGCAGTTAAACAATGGGGGTTGATCCGCCATTAGTACCCCCTTTGGTACCCCCACCACCACTCCTTTAGTTTTTATTTATTTTCATTTTATTTTCTTCTTTTTTGCAAAAGTAATCGGTGTAAATGAAACTAATTTCCATATTTAAATGATAAAACAGTTTGCACTCTCTATCTTTTGAACACAATGTTTAAAACATTCATTTTTTGTTGCAAAAGATAAACGATTATCTGGAAAACATGTTCAAAAACACATTATCGATGGAAAGATAATGTTCGACAGTACATATATTTCGAAAGAACCAGTTTTGCATAAAATATTTGCAAAAATCTTTTACTTGTGATTTTCTTCGGTCCCCCGCCCCTCCTCACGAAAAATTAGAATAAAATCGATAACATTTTCGATACAAACACCTATGCGCATTGAATGGAAAATACAACTTGCGGGAGGTATACCACTCACATAACTCCACTGTTTGCATTTCGTGGTTATATGCAAATAGCTGAGAGCAGAAAATGTAGCAGAAATAAATAAGTAAATAACAATTTTGTTAAGTATGTTGCAGTTGAGAGGATTATCGTTTGCTTCTATCATACCTTTTACCGCCCCCCCCCTCCTAGACCTTAAATTGTAATGACAGAGACAAAAAAGCACGATATGTCGAAAGATTATTTTTATTTCGACTGGAAAACAGGACTGTGCATTTATTCGCAGTAAGTCACTCAGGGTTTGGGTGATATTTAGGGACCTCTTTAACACATAATTTTTTACTCCACAAAATTCATTTTTATTTTCTTGTTAAGAAATTCAGGTTCGGTTGACTTGATGACGCATTAGAAGCTACACAGAGGCATCTAGTAAAGTTCAAGTAACGAGGACAACGCCTCGGCTGTTATTTCTTTCTTCTGTTTTTTATATCGCACCATCCGACATCTTAGAGGCCCAATTCCATCTGACATGTAATAAACTCGTTACTCTATAGGTCTTGGCTAGAATCAGTATTTTTTAATTCGATTACGATATGAACATCGAAATTGTAATAAAACTGGTGGCTGTGGTAGCCGAATAATAGAAGAAAGATTTTAAAAAACTTCTTTGTTGCAACCCCCTTTAAAAAGTCAAGTTAGTAATGACACTAAATGCACCTAATAACAGGTTGAAGAGGGAATTTCATTTTAGCTGAAGCAACCTAGACACAAGCCTTCAAATCCGACTGACACTTCAAATCGCGATGCCATAAACTCGCTTCCCACCCTGAAATCTCCAACCAACAACTTACCCGTTGTTGGTGGGAGTGAAAGAATTTCACAGAGGACTGTATAAACTCTATTTCTCACGCAAAAAAAGCGGTTACACTCAAAAGCATGTAGTTAACACCATGTCTTAAGTCCTCCTTTCTCTTCTAAGCCCCTCTCATCCCCCTTTATCCCGTGGTCGTGGTAGCCAAGTGGTCAAGATATCGGATCATGGCTAGCATGTCATGAGTTCAAGCCCAGTATCCCTGAAGACCCGCCGTGTAGGGGAGCGATACACGTTAAATCTGTCTAGAGCTCAAACGTCCTCCCGTTGGTGTGGTGTGTTAGTTAGGAGAGGGGGTGCCAGCTCAGGTGTCGTCCGCGTCACTTGACCATAGCTCAAAATGACGTGGTCCGTCGCCAAAAGCCCTCGTGTTGCTGAACAGTGCGACGTTAATATTCACTCACTTCCCCTCTGTCCCGTTTTAGTCAGCAACCTCGCACTTCTTGTGGGTTTGACTATCTTTGAAGCCCCACTCTGACATGGGAAGAGCCATTAGAAAAAAAAATGTAAACTTCCACTTGTTGTGATTTAACAAGGAATGAAGTCGACAGCTTCTGCTGAAGTGGGGATTCGGAAATGGAACACTAGATGGCATCTCAACCTATCACTGCTGGTTGAATAAACCCTCTATGGAGAGCCTAAGAGTTCTCTGATAAGAGTTATTTTGTGCCATACATAACAGAAGAAGCAGGCAGTCGGAAGATAGTTTTGAATATAAATCGCTAGGGTCTCTTCACACGTGGTCAACTAGCACTTCCGGCTGTACCCTCAAGCACTAGAAAACCACGTTTTTTACCCCGCTAGTTAACTCAACTAAAAATATATAGTAGAAGCTACACTTTTCACACGCAGCTACTTGTGTACTGAAAATGGAGAAAGTTTTTTTTTATTCCCTGTCCGGACGCCCTTTACGAGGGTTGATCAGAAAAAAGATTACAAGTCAAATAAAGAAATATTTATTAACAATAGACAGACGTAGAAATGAGGTCCCTGTTTATTGAATCAGGTCTCGGCGGATGTTTTCGCAGCACTTTCTTGGAATATCGCAGCACATCAGAAATAATATGTTACACGCTACCATAGCTCAGTCCCAGCTCTGACGAGATTTCACTCAGTTACCCATCGATAATTTTGAATCATTTCTTTAATTCGTGCCGTTTTGATTTCAGTCGCTGAAGAACAAAGTCGGCCGCTCCTTACCATATTGTGGTTTTAGACATCCTGTCTGCCTGATTGAAAAGAAAAACACCATTTCGCTACATGTTGTCTTCACCATAAACTTCCACGATTTGACCTTGAATGTCAGATTCGGACACATTATTTGTCCATAAAAATCAAATCCCGGCGACGCATCGGCTCGCAATTCCAAGTTAGACCAATTTCCTAAGCTCTTGTCTTTTCAATCGTCTTGAACCGTCTGGGATATTCCACTACCTACACGCAAACCAGCTGTGTGTCAGGCAGCGCTTGTTTCCATTCTGGGGAAATAAATTTTCTTCACAATAGGTAGTTTTCAAATGCTACGGCTTGTAACCTTTTTTTCTGATCATGTCTCGTAGTACCGATGAGTCTGACACTCCCTTTTCAGTCAACTTTGTGTGTGAAAGAATTTTCAGCATGTGAAATCTATTTTCTTCTTCACACTAGAGGAGTGGTGACAGAATGAGTAAACTTGCGCAGTTGCCTCGCGTGCAAGACACTCAAAAATCGCAACCAGCAATATAAACGGTTACGGCACATGTGTGGAATAAAACTTCTGTCTTACTGAAGTTCCAAATAGTGTTCTGTACAACAAAAGATTATATCAGTTACATCAATAGCCGGTGTAACGGTTTCCGCCACACAGCTGTGAATACGGTCACCACACGTGCATTGACATCTGCACCCTTAAAAATATTGCTTGGCTTGTCTTGGACATCGCCCCGGAAATCTTTAATACCAAGAGGAACGCCACTTCGCCCACGAACCGGATGTAATTCGAAGATAAAGACGCCGACAGCTGTAACCCTCGAAACCTAGAGAGGGCAGGGAGACAGAAGAGGAGGTGGTCTCTGAGCACGGACGACAAAAACTCCTCCCTCACAAAATAGAATTTGGACACTAATAATCTAATTACTAAGTTAGTAACTTCAATTTAAATTTGTAAATAATAACTTAACATTTAAATTAACCAATATCACGCTACTTTTATTTGTCTCAAACGTCACACCGGACAAACAACTTCCTTTAATTAAAATTCATAAATTTACTTAAAAAAATAGGATTTTCCTGCCTAGAAGGGCGAACCTAATTAATTGTATCTATTGTTCCACATAGTAGTCAGTAACAGAATCTCAAATCCAACTACTTATATTATAAAACAAATATAACAAAAATAACGGACAAACAACTTATATAACAAAAAGATAAAAGCTTTTGGGGAAGGACACTTTCCGAATGACATTTTTCTTTTAAACATCTAACAAATCATTAAAATTAATAGGCCATATCGCGAAATAAAGCGGCTTTTTCAATAGCGTGAACTAAAATTCGGAAGGGAAAGGGATGAATTAGGTTTTGAAGAATGAAGTTCGATTTTAACTGTCAATTTTTTCTTGCAAAATTATGATGGGAATGACAAAGGAGTATATGCTTTATGAGTTCCTCAAAGGCAATAAAGCAAAGGAATATTAATGCAAAGTATGGGGTTTGAGCAATAAACGTAAATCACCGTCAAAAGGGGTATCAGAAATTTCGAGCCAGAAACTATAGCTTGAAAGATATTATCTCGTCCTGAAAAATCTGTAAAGATCGACAAAGGAAACGTACAAACTTTGCAGAAAACAAATCATATCGCAAATGTTGAGGAATCGGATGAGACGCTTGGAATTCAGTCATTCAACCACTCATCAACAATTGTTTGCCATCGTATAAGTTGTCAAATTAGATGAAAGGGTTCCTCATATTAAAATGGCAGGTGTTGTCGAATGGTAATGTAACCAGCAGGCCTTGAGATAGAGTCCCGATGCCACTGACCCGCCATGGAGAAAGGCTGGAGCATGTTAAATCTGCCATGTAACTCAAAGTCCCCTTAAGAAAAGTACCCCTAGCTCTATTTTATACATTGCAAAGCTTTATATGCTGATCACGCTGCTATAGTTTTTAAATGTCTGTCCCACTAGGAGCTACTGCCGTATCAAAGATACGGGGTCCCAACATGTGTAATATTTTGATCCTTTCTAATAAGTTTTATTAATGTGATAATTTTTTATTTCCCAAAAAAGGACTTTATGGAGTTTTGATCCAGTGCCCACTCAGGGTTAGCTAAGTCAAGGGTCTCGGCATAGATTGTGTGGCCACGGTAGCCTAGGGGCTATGATCGCGAACTCGTGGCCCGTGTTTTATGAGTTCGAGCCCTATTGTCACTGAAAGCCCGCCGTGTAGAGGAGTTGGTGTATATTAAATCGTCTCCAAGCTCTCCCGATGGCCTGGTGTGGAAATTCGGAGAGAAGGATGCCAGCTCCAGTGTCATCATCGTCACTTGGCCATGGTTCTAAATTACGAGGCCCGTTGCTAATAACCTTCGCATAGCTTCATTGTACGGGGGCCGTGATAGCCTAGTGGTCATGGTAACGGATCGTGGCTGGTATGCCATTAGTTCGAGCCCAGTATTACTATAGACCCGCCGTGTAGAGGAACGATGAACGTTAAATCTACCGAGAGCTCAAACGTCCTCCTGTTGGTGTGATGTGGTAGTTAGGAGAGGGGGTGCTAGCTCAGGTGTCGTTCTCGTCACTTGACCATGGTTCTAAATGACGAAGTCCGTCGCCAAAAGCCCTCGTGTAGCTGAACAGTGCGACGTTAATATTCACTCACTCCCCTTGTAGTCTTCGAATGGCTGTCCCAACATAGATCACGATGTTAATTTAAGTGAAAAACACATGCCAAAATGAAGTATTTGGACATGTAAAACAACAATGAGGTTTTTATTTTATGCTTTTTAAAAAACGTTTTTGTGCAGGAGGACGTTGAGATAAAAAAAAAGTAAAGAAATAAACTATCATAATACTAATTACCTTCAGCAAACATGCAACAACAAAGAAGTAAAAACAATACTTAGCTCTGAACATCCAGTAAGGTGTTCCTGTTCGTTACTACGAAAATCATGTACTTTAAAAAGGTTAAAAAAAAATTTTTTTTTTTCATTACCGGTGGCAACCGAGCTTTAAAATATCTAAAGCTATTAGATGAACGGTAATCTGAAAATGAAAGATATAACCACTTCACTCTTTTCACTACAAACTTATTCTCAAGAAGTATTGTTACGAGTTTTGAAAAATTAATGCTTAATTCCATCTTAGAATAGTGTAAATAATTTATATCTGGATGGTTAATACTTTCATATTACTTTTTTTTAATATTTATTTTATGACACAAAAAAAAAATTGTAATCGCAAACAACGCCGTCCCTTACATTATAATGGCGTTTCAATGGAAACTTGATGAAACATTGGATATCCGGCAAGTTAGCGTCATTTTTGGCGACCATGGTGGCGATTATATGGATGCTTCTAAAAAAAACTGAATAATTTTGTAAAGCGTCAATCTATGACCTTAAGCGGGTATTCGAGGAAGTGCTGGAAGGTATCCACGTAGACTATAAATGTCGCTTGCGGATACTGAGTCAGTATTTCTTCAGCTATTGAATATTGTTGCTAGTGGTTGCTTGCGTGTAAACTTTAACGCTATATTCTTATATTTGTAGACACTGATAGTTGTGTCTGAATGCTGGAGAAGGTGTGAGAACCTTCCAGAACTTATTGTGAAAATTTTACTACTCTACCCTGTATTTTAAAGATTCTAGAGTAAATTTCATCGCTCTTAAAGAACTATTTTACTTTTTAGAACTTGTTTCGTTCTATAACGTTAAAGTATAGAAATTTGCTGTAAAGAATTCGAAGAATATTTTTTTTTATTCCATTAGGCTTAGCTGCGCTCACATCAAAACATTGCAATTAGTCTGAGGCGAAAATACGGACTGTTGCCAATCGGGTAAACTGAAGAATGTTACAAAGAAATTGCCACTAGATTTACAAAAAATACACAGTATAAATATAAATGTTAGTTTACATAAAATACAAATTCCTAATATTACAAATGCATAAATATAAAATTATAAAATTCATTTTAAAAATTAATTATTTTACAAATTATATGTTCCCTAATTTTATTATATTTCTGTTTGTTTATTAACTCATTTGGCCTGAGCGGCCATTAGTTGGCAATGGATTGAATAATTATTTGTTTCAACAGACTCATAGCATAAAACCCACGAACCCGGATTTAGGTAACAGTGTTATAGCATGAAATCAATTCGTTTTTGAATGGATAAGCATTGAATTTTCAACTACTTTAATACCTGTTTACGAACAATATGGAAACTTTTCCCCATCAAGATGGGCAACAGTTAAAAAGACTCATCTACTGATATTAAAAAGTAAATCTATGATCCTCTACTCAGCATACAACTCGAGTATAAACGACAATAAATGATTTGGTTTACAGACAACGCCCTGAGTAAGCAACTTGAGTCTAGATAATGATCCGTCTGTTAGGGCTATGCTCTTTTTTTATTGTTATTTTTCTATGAGATTAAACGGGTATCGCGCGATATTTACTTGTGTCCAAAATATGTCCTGAAATAAAATTAGCTGTTTGCCTAAATATTTGCAAAGAAATTATGCCATTTTCAAATTTCTTTTTGTGAATAAAAACAATTTTGTTTTGTTTGGTTTTCAGTTTATTGTAAATTGATTGAATATTTCTGCTGCATTTAGGAGTTTTTGAATTGTTTAATACATGAGGAATATTATGGCTTGTTGTGTGTACCCTATTTTGAAACATGTGCAAAGATCCTTTTCATATCACATGATCCTCAAATCACTTATTCTAAATTTACTTCATGATTCTTCGAGTTTTCATTTCGTCAAAAGGCTTCATCTTACGAAATACAGTAATTAGATCCAGATACCGAACAAACAGACCTCGTTATTTATGTCGAAGCACAAAGCCCTCACGCTGGCGTGTTGGGAAATTTGAAGAAGAGAGTGCCAGTCTTGGGTTTCATCGTCGTCATTTGATCATGTTTCAGAATTATGAGGTCCATCGCCAATAACCTTCCTAAGTTTCAAAGTGCGATGTGAAATAAGCAATTCTTTAATGGCAACCCTTTTATCGCCAAGCACTGGCCACCGTTTGATAATTTTATCGCGGCCCGCTGAGGGAAGGGGAACGTTGTTTGTTAATATTTTAGATTGTTTTGATATCTTAATTCATTGTACTTAAATATGCCTTTAGAATAAATTAATTACACCAAAAAATGAATATAAAGAGATTTAACATGGAATATAAAGGGATTTTCCATGAAAAGTCACATAAACCTGAGAGATATACACCACAGTAAATAAAATGGAAATTGAATGTCCCTTGGGTGGCTTTGTACCGGTTCGTGGCCCGTAGGATTGGGGATCATTGTTATAATCAATCACTGATAGGAGTTTTCATTCAAATTCCTCACAAAGTTTGGAAATTGAAAGATTAGAGTACTAAAATAAGGTATTCATCCTCTTAATTGTGGGTCAAAATTACGAATTTCATCATGAATAAATAGATTTTGTGTAGCTGCAGATTGCGAGCGCGACCTACTTGAAGTCGCTCCTTCACCGTCTTGCCTACCTAAGGATGTGGGGGCAAACAAAGCATCTCACCAGAAACTTCCATAATAATTATTTTATTACCATTCACAAACACACTATTCAACCACAAGTGAAAGTACAAAAGGAGACCTTAGGAGTGATATACAAAGAGAGCAATCTATTCTAAGTGAACAACTCTAAGTAAACAAGCGCAAGTGATCTATTTAATTTAATCTAATTCAATCTACCTTAGATTCTTAAACCTTAATCCCCTAATTTATTATAGTAGCAAAACTCCTTCCTAAACTCACGTTACGATAATAAAATAAATCTCACCTAAGAACCCCCGCAACAGCTCTCCTGCTCCTTCTATCTTACATTTACAAAACCTTTTGACTTTATATAGTCAAATTAATTTACATAAGGTTTCTTCTTGGCTGTGAAGTAACGCGAAAGCTAGCCCCAAAGTTTCCCCGAGAGGATTAATGATAAGGTCGCTTATAGATTCGTCACAAGATTAATTTAAATATATATACTTAACGAGTTATGATTCTCTAGAAAGTGTGTTTGGCATATTTGAGGAAGAAAATTCGCCAAATAGTCTTTATATTTTTGTGAACTCATTCCTTTCATTTTTCATTCCATTTTATTGCATAATATTTGTATTACATTAACTTCCGAAAAATGTTCGATTTCACTTAAAAGGAAGCATATTTTATTATATATGTATATATATACAGAGAGAGCTTACAAATCAATTCCCTAAAAATATTAATCGGTTTACTTGTAATAGATGACAACGATCTTGAAAAGCAACTGGATTCCAGTTTATAATCCATCTTTTGAGGTACACAGTTATGGACTATTTTTTTTTGTTCATATAGGATAATTAAATTATAAATATCTGTTTATGATTGAAATAGACTCTGAAAGAAATATTTACTAGAGTAATCCAAGGATAATATCTAGAAGTTCCTGAAAAATAATGAAAAAGTTAATAAATAACCATTTTTAATGTCTTTGATTGTGATATATCGAACATTTTAACTAGTAACCTTAATTTTTTTAAACAAATCTTTAAATTTTTAAATACAACTGCCTTTAAAACATTTTAATCATACATTGTCTCAATTTTCTATCCTTTATCTAAGGCCTTTTTTCCCTTGTGCAAAATTCAGTATAAACAGGAAATATGTATATAACCTTAAAAATAACCATATATATATATATATATATATATGCACAGAATTCTCTACTAGAGAGAGATGAATAATCTAAGCTGAAAAAAAATGAAATTGCAAGCTATCCAGACATTAGATTTTCGAAAAGCTATATGAAAAGTTAAAAATATTAGAGTTTAAAATATAAAAATATGGATGCTGTACTGTTATAAATATGGCTGACTTAGGACAGTTCTTATATATAAAATAATATATATATATATATATAAGGGGGGTTGAACATGTTTTGGGTCAGCCAACCTTCCCCGTTTTCGTTAATAATACTAAGCAAAAACCTGTATGAAAATAACGGATCGAATATCTAAATCTATTACAAGAAAAAGATAACTTACCTAAAAATTACATTCAAAAATGCAGAGCCCGCGCTAAATCTGAGTACAATAAGAAAGTTTTTGCCAGATTCTGGACCCAAATACAAATTCAAAGCATGGGAATGGCTGAATAGTAGCACTTAGCAAAAGTATGAAAAGAATAGAAATACAAAATTAAAAGTGTATACATACTACCGTTACTAAGAATAAGTAATTTTATCTAATATTGGAATTTGAAGGTAACTATATCTATCTAGGAAAAAAGATAAATTTACAATAATTATATATATATATATATATATCTTTCTATATCTATATCTATATATCTATATATACACTCAAGAACCAAAACATTATGACCACCCCTACATTTTGCAATGAACTCGCCTGGATGACGTGGAAGGCACGTGATCAGGTGGAAGTGGTATTTAACTGCTGCTAGAGAGTCTGAAAAATCATTTTTTCACTTACTTTTGTGTGATGGGAAAGGCTGCTGATCTAAGCGACTTTGATAGAGGGCAGATTGTAATGGCTCGGAACAAGAATTTCTGAAACTGCACGACTCGTGGGTTGTTCGTGATCTACAGTTGTTAGTACTTATGCAAAATGGAAGAATGATGGTAAAACCAGCAGTAGACCACATGGTGTTGGACGTCAACACGCTATCAAAGAAAAAGGTTGTCGGAGACTGTCTCGCATGAGGAAGCAAAACCGCAGCCAGATAGTGGCTCAGCTGACAGCACAATACAATACAGGGCCAAGTAGAATAGTATCGGAGCACACTGGTTCAACGGACACTGTTGGATATGAGGCTACGCAGTAAACGTCCCACTCGTGTGCCTTTGCTGACCAAGCGCCATCGCCAACTGCGCCTGCGCTGGACCCGGGAACGTCGCGACTGGTCCATGGATCAGTGGGAGAGAGTCGCCTAGTCAGATGAATCATGGTTTGTCATTCATCACGCTGATGGCCGTGTCAGGATACGCTGTCTTCTAGGCGAACAGTTGCTCCCTCAGTGTACAGTAGGTCATACACAGGCCGGTGGTGGGGTATTATGTTTTGTGGGACGTTCTCTTGGGTGTCTCTGGGACCCTTGGTTGTGGTAGAGCAGACCATGAATGCTACAGGGTATCTGAACATCATTGCGGACCAGTTGCACTCTTACATGGCCTCTGTTTTTCCAGCTGGAAATGGAATGTTCCAATAGGACAACGCCCCGTGTCACAAGGCTAAAATTGTGTTGGAGTGGCTCGAGGAACATGATGCTGAATTCCAGTTAATGTCCTGGCCGCCTACCTCATCGGATCTCAATCCGATAGAACACATTTGGGATGTCATGGGACGGCAGCTCAGAGTTCAAAGACCCCCAATTCGCAATATCTCGGATTTGCGTGACCGTTGCTTAAACATCTGGTACAATCTGTCTCCGGCCATCTACCAAGGACTTGTGGCATCCATACCAAGGCGGGTTGAAGCTGTGTTGTACGCCAAAGGTAGGCCAATTCGTTATTGACAGGTGGTCATAATGTTTTGGCTCTTGAGTGTGTATATATATATATGGTTTATATATACAGAAAGTTCACACTTTAGGGAAACGATTTTGTTAGTTAATTTTAATCAATAAATACCTTATTTTTTTAGAAAATTTGCTTCTATCTGATAGTCATGATTCCTGACAATAGCTCTAGCTCGAATTTTTCATGAAAGTAAATTTTTTCTTAGTACTGTCATTCGAATTTTACTTCATTTCTCTTGGACCGTTTTCCAAAGTCCGTTCACTATTCTTCGATGCCGTTTTCCTTAGGCTCATTTTAATAAACCGAAATTACAAAAGTCCATTGCAAAAACGTAAGGTGATTTTACACGTGTTTCATCAAATGAGATACATTTTATTCCCGTTTCTCCCGCTAAATAATCGGCAATTGATTTAGACGTGAGACTAGAGGCTTTGTCTATATGAAGCTCAACTACAGTGTCCTCTTTCCATCTAAACTTGGAATTTCTTCTTCAAAAATTGGTTCTAAAATATTCTGTTGATAGTAGAGTGAATTAATTTTGGCTGTACTTGAGACTTTTTTTTTTTATTTTTAATTTGTCGTTGCTAGAAAATCCTGTAACTATCATGAATCCCTTTAGGAACTTTACTGTACACTGACGAAACCATTTCGTACAGTCATTCCCTTCAGTTGAGCAAAAGAAAATTGATTTTCTTTTCTACAGTCACTTAAATATTTCTATACCTCATCGAGTGTTACCTAAAATTTCCCATTTTCAGCAGCTAGGTGTTTTTTAAATTTAATTTTCTACAATTTGATTTTCTTTCAGCAATATGTTTTTTAAAAAAAGAAGATAAATTATAGGTTTAAACAAGTGTTTTAACTTTAAATCCTTATGAATGATTTTAATTAGAGTTCCAGAAGACATTCCTAGTTTCGATACAATGAATCTTTGAGTCGGAGGATTTTCTTCTAGAATCAAGACTTCACTTTCTTTTGAACAGTCTTTGGATAAAGTTTCGTGGTCATGTTTTCATTTTTACTTTCTGCTAGTTGCTTTTTAACTTTTAAGTTTATTATATTATGAATTCCTTTGACTAAAATGGAACAAGCGAGAATTTTACACAGCTTTTTAATTTATTGATACGAATATTTCTCCTTGGACAGCGTAAACACGTAACCTTCGAGCCAAATATAATTTCTAGAAGCCATTTTTAAAATCTTTTTTTTTTTTTTTTACATTCCAATCAACAGGAAACCTTAGCAGATGATTATTCTGAAGTTGCCAAAGTCTTATCTCAAAATGCAAACTAGAAAATGAATTACAAAATCGTTTCCATAAAATGTGAACGACTTTCTGTATAAAAGGCGAGAAGAATGCCTATGGACTATGCCTATGGAATGCCTACATTTCAATTTAGTAACAAATAACATATATTGCGCTATTAATTATGTCACACATTCATCAAAATTTTAAACAAGAAATACATAAAGAGGTTAATAACTTTTGAGAACTTACAGCTACATTTGTTTAGATTTAGTATTTTTTAAAACTAATCCTATTCCAGGGTTATACTATAGGCTATTTTCTTACGACCCTATAGACATCCATCGCTTTGGTAAAAATAGTTTTGAATTTCCATAAAACTTCAGCCATTTACAATAGAAGCCTTTAAAAATTATGGTTTCATAGATTGAAGTTGGGCCCAATTTCTATCTGAACGGTCAAAATATACTTACAGAACAGCATACTTATTAAAAGTTTATTTGACGCAGATGAAAAATGAAATCACATCAATCCCATAGTTTCATTTGAATATCTTAGACGCAATCTAAAATCAGTTTTCCAATAACGAATCTTTAAATCCTACTAAAAAGAATTAAATTCTTGCTCTAGACATAATTATTTCTGGTAGGATATGCAATGCGCCTCTTCCAAAGGTGCTTTAAGTTTTCCATTGCTTTTGTGTAAGTTGCAGTAAATATCTACGGGAAGAATTTTAGGATGCAGTTTAATGAAATATGGTATATTCATGCTAATTTATATTTTCATCATTTTCTTTGAGATAATCTTTTATTACGTTTTTATATAGGTTGTGTATTGTTTTCTGTTTGATGAGGGTTAGGGCTTTAATTTTGTCACTCTTATTGTTTAGTGCACCTTTTTATATTCCTTATCTCAAAGTTGACTATAAACTTTTATTTTAACTTTTCCATGGAGATCCAAATGTGCAGACCATGTTGCTGTGTCCTGGGATACATATGAAACGAGAGATGGAAGCATTCAATATAGACACAGAAGAACATTTTATTACAAACGATGATCCTACAGCAAACAGAAGGGGTGCGCTGCTTTCCATTCGAGACGGGAATCCCTTTCAGGCGAAAGTCCGACATCTTTTCCGGGAGATACATTCATGCCTTATTCAGGGTTCGAACCCAAGCCCATTGGATTACAAGCCAAGGGTCGTAACCACCCTACTGGTTTGGTGGTTAAACAGGTCCATACAATTCAATTTTCATTTGATTTTGTTCGGCACCATCATAAACACTCCTTTTTTAGCCATTCTAGGAAATTTTACATAAATCGCGAGTTTCAATACAGTTGGGGAAAAAACATTTTTCTGAAATATTTCTAAAGAAATTTACTTCTAGATATATGATTCAAGATGCTACAGCAAAATATTATTGCAGCAGCCTTGAATTCATAGAGTGGGATTCTTAAAATTTAAAAGCTGTGGTAAGGAGACTGGGTAATACAGTGGCTAATAAATCTATCAAACCCCACATTTATGGGGTGTGTAAATTAGAAGAGTGGTGTACCAACTCAAGTGTCGTCCTCGTCACTTGACTCTAGTGAGAATTACAGTCAAGTGACGTGACAGCAATACGAGGTCATTCACCAGTAACATTTGTATGACTTCTGTGTGAGGGCGACATTAATAAACAATTAATCAATTCAGTGAGATGATGGCCGCGATTTCTGTGATCAATAATGTTTGATTAGATGTTGATGTTGCGTGGCAGCTGTAGTCAAGTGGACATGGTCATAGACTCGTAGCTGAGGAGTCACGAGTTCAAACCCTTGTACCACAAGACACCCGTGTAGAGGGGGTGATGCACGTTTAATCTGTTGGAGCTGAAAGTCCTCCAGTTAGGGTGGTATGGAAGTTCGGAGGAGATGCCAGCCCAGGTGTCGTTCTAACTTGAATGTGGTTCAAAATTACAATGTCCGTCACCAGTAGCCTTTGTGTTGCTTTACAGTGAGACATTAATTTTACTCTAACTCGTCCTGACCTACTGATAATCATCCGGTTAAATACTAAAGCTGTGTCAGTTCAACTTATCCGCATTACAGTAGCCGAACGTTTATTATTAGGAGCGTCAAATATCCGGACCAAAATCCAGATACGTTTTCGAACAGTACAATACTCAACAGTTGTTTCTCGTGAGGCCAAAAGTGACGGAAAAATCCAAAGTGAAGGATATTTGGGGAATTTCAGTTGTGTGATTTGGTAAACATCTGCGCGGAATATTAGATCAGTGCGTTTCCAAGTGGGGAGGGGGTGTATACGTGCTCTTTTGTTGAGTTTTGTTGATGTAGAAACCTGGATGGCATGCGATTCAGAAGACAATGGAGACGGCCGCGGTGGCCGAGTGGTCTAGGCATCGGATCATGGCTAGCATGTCATGGGTTCGATCCTAGTACCACTAAAGATCCGCCGTGTAGGGGAGCGATGCACGTTAAATCTGTCGAGAGCTCAAACGTCCTCCCGTTGGTGTGGTGTGGTAGTTAGGAGAGGGGGGTGCCAGCTCAGGTGTCGTCCGCGTCACTTGACCATGGTTCAAAATTACGCGGACCGTCGCCAAAAGCCCTCGTGTTGCTAATCAGTGCGACGTTAATATTCTCTCACTCACTCAGAAGACAATGGATTTCAAATATTAAATGATGACGAGATTGTGACTTACATGCATAAAGAATCCGACCCTGTCGATGATGAAACGGATGACGAGGACAACAACAGCAACGAAAGAATCAAGGGTCCATCTATTGCTGACGCGTTTTTTGCGTTAGAGACAGCTATGGAGTGGTACGAACAACAATCCGAGTGCTGTCCTACTCAACTACTGCTGCTCAAGAGAATCAAAGACCTTGCATTGAAAAAACTAAGGTGTAGAATGGTACAGTGAAAAATAAGTGATTATTTTCCAAAATAAAGGTAAAATTGCTACATTTTGCACCTATTTTTCTTTTCTTCCGCACGGGAGGATTTTCAATATTCGTATAATGTCCGGTTTCATATACTGCATGGATCACATTCGGTTTTCGGTTATCCGAACAGTCGCGTATTCGAACGGTGTCCGGTCCCAATTGATTCGGATAAACACCGTTCTACTGTATCTTTACATGGAGAAATAAGGTTTGGTGTCATCCTCGTCATTTCAGACTTGACAAAATAAAGAACATTCAACTGTAGTTTTTTGTTAAATGAGTAAATGTATGTTAACGTCACACTATAAGGCAATACGAAAGCTATTGGCGACAGACTTTGTAATTTTGAACCACACGACAGGACGACACTTGAGTTGGCCTTCCCTCTTCGAACTTCACACCACATCGTCGGAAGGGCAATGAGCCTCGAAAAATTCTACGTATTTCAGCCCCTGTACATAGTGGATCTTCAGCGGCTTTAGTACTTGAAGTCATGATTCTCCGGCGACAAGTCTTGTGGCTGCGGTAGCCAAGTGGTCAAGGTATTCGATCATGGCTAGCATGTCATGAGTTCCAGCCCAATATTACTGAAGACCGTGTAGGGAAGCGATGCACGTTAAATCTGTCGAGACTTCAAACGTCCTCCCGTTGGTGTGATGTGGTAGTTAGGTGAAAGGTGCCAGCTCAAGTGTCGCCCACGTCAGTCAAGGGAAAAACTTAATGATCCAGTCGTATTAGCTGAAAAGCTGGACTTGTATGAAAATGTTAAACTTCCTTCTCAAAAACTAACAAAACTCCCCAAACCACCAGAGTTAAATAAACCTCGGTTTCCTAGAAACACAGGCAATCCGGAGTTTAGAAAGTCTAATTTATTCAAAGTTGAAAAGAATGTTTCCGGTAACCACAACAGTACTTCTGTTAACTCTAGCTACATGCCAGCACGAAATATTAACACTGGTTGTCACCCACCTATTTCTTGTTATGGTTGTGGCAACCCTGGATTTATTAAATCAAAATGTCCAAAATGCTTACAAAAAAAAGAGACTGCCTCTGTCAATGCCATACAGATGTGCACTTGTCTTACCACTCCAGTAGCTCTACTTGACATTCAAGTTTATGAAGCTACAGGCACAGTTTGTGCTGATACAGGAGCCAGCCAGTCAGTTGGGGGAGAATTAATGTTTAACTTTTTAAAGAATCGTGGACAAAAATTCACAGAGTTTTACCTTTCTATGTATTTAGCTGATGGTCAGCAATCCACATCCCTTGTTAAAAAAGCTAAAGTGCCAATCACCATAGGTGGACGAACTTTCCAAACCGATTTAATTTTTTTGCCAAATGCAAAGGGTAACCGCACCCTTCTAGGTGTTGACTTTTTGAGGATATCAGGAATCGTAATGGACATGCGTAATAATTTTTGGTATTTTGGTAACAAACCAAGCTTCAAGATACCTTTCTCAAAAGATGTTCCTTTGCCTGTAGACGACAGCACTGCCAAAATAAATAGTAGTTCCTGTCCCGCAAATTCAATTCTTAGTGATGTTCCATTACAAATCAAACCTGTTGATGAAACTGAGATTGAATATCTCCATTTACGAGAAGAAGAAGGACAGGCCCTGAATGTAGAAGAAAGAAATTATTTGATGGTGCTACTTAATGAAAGTAAAGATGTTTTCAGACCCGGGGGAGAACCAACTCCATTCGTGAAACACTTTATAAACACAGGTGACCACCCACCAGTTTCAACTGCACCTTATAGATTATCTCCAAACAGAAAAGAACTCTTAAGGAAAGAAATTGATAAACTTTTGGCTAATAATATTGTAGAAGAATGCGAGTCCCCATACGCAGCTCCAGTGGTTTTAGTGCCCAAGTCTAATGGATCTGTTAGGTTGTGCATAGATTATCGTAAATTAAATGCGATTACTATACCTGACAAATATCCCCTGCTCCTTATGGATGCTCTTTTACATGATGCAAAATCTTCTGCTTTTATGTCTACCCTTGACTTAAAATCCGGTTATCATCAAGTAGAGGTTAATCCAGCGGACCAGGACAAGACTGCATTCGTTTGCTCTTTTGGTACATTTAGGTACAAAAGAATGCCCTTTGGACTTCGCAATGCCCCAGCGACCTTTCAGCGTCTTATGGACCAATTTCGTAATGGATTGCCAAATGTAAATATTCTGGTGTATTTAGACGATATCGTTGTGTTGTCTGAAACGTTTGAACAACACATTGAGGACTTAAGAAGGGTCTTCGACAGACTTAAAAAATTTAAATTATGTGCTAACAGAGAAAAATGTAAGTTTGTTTGCTCTCGTGTAAAATACCTTGGATTATGGATAACTCCTAAGGGAATAGAGGTGGATCAAGATAAAACTGCAGCGATACAAAACATTCCTTCTCCGAGAAATCTAAAGCAGCTACAGTCATTTTTACAGACCTGCTCATGGTATAGAAAATTCATCCCGAATTTTTCAGATATTGCTAGACCCCTTAGCAACTTGACAAAGAAAAGTACTGCTTGGAAATGGAGGGAAATTGAGCAACAAGCATTCCAGACCCTCAAGCAATGTTTAATAACCCCGCCAATACTGAAGCAAGTTGATCCTAAAAAGCCTTTTATCATCCGGACGGATGCAAGTAGTTACGCCCTAGGTGCAGTTCTGCTACAAGGAGAAAGTCGCGCCAATGAACAGCCAATAGAATATGCCAGTAGACTCTTAAGCTCTGCTGAGAAGAATTACTCGACAACAGAACGAGAAGCCTTGGCTGTAGTCTGGGCCCTTAACAAATTTAGAGGGTATATTGAAGGTGCAGAAATAACAGTGGCATCCGACCACCAACCATTAAAGTGGCTGATGAGCTTAACATCTCCAACCGGAAGATTAGCCCGTTGGGCACTTCAAATACAATCTTACAATCTGAAGATTGATTATTTTCCCGGAAGATGCAATGTTATTGCAGATATGCTTTCTAGGCCAGCGTCTAAGGACGAAGAAATTTGTGAATTAAAAACTATAATTATTGATTTCCCGACAAGAACAGCTAATGAAGTAAGAACAGAACAATTGAAGGATCCTGAGTTAGAAAAGATAATTAATTGATTTGAAAACCCCAACAAGGGAGTTGACTTTGCCAATTGAACTGGGAGAGGGTACGTGATGAATCAGGGAGTACTATATCGGTACTCACCTCATGTTGAAGTCGATGAAGCTCAATTAGTTGTCCCTACTCACGAGAGAGAGAAGATATTAAAATTGCACCACGATGCTCCCACCGCTGGACATTATGGAGCTGATGGTACCTTTTCTAGAATTTCTTCAAAATATTATTGGACTGGTATGAGGAAATTTATTGCCGATTATGTGAAGAGCTGTTCAGAGTGCACACATTAGATATAAAGCCACAAACCAGAAACCTGCTGGTCTTCTGCAGACCCCTGTTCCAGCTCAACGATTCGAGAGCATGGCTATTGATCTTTTTGGTCCTTTACCAGAAACGAGAGAAGGAATGAAGTGGATATTCATAGTGGAAGATTACACCACAAAATGGGTAGAGTTATTTCCATTAAAGCAAGCTACTGCTAAAGAATGTGCTATAACACTTCTAAATGAAGTCTTCCTAAGGTACGGCGTGCCCCGTCGACTAATATGTGACAATGGGACTCAATTTGTAAGTGCGGTAATGCAGCAGTTATGTTATGTCTTGGATATCAATCAAAGTCTCATTCCCGTATATCACCCACAGGCAAATCCAGTAGAAAGAAAAAATAGGGACTTGAAACCTCGCTTGGCAATGATGGTAGGTAACAACCATACATTATGGATTGAAAAGCTACCAGCTATTAGGTTCGCATTGAATACTGCAAAATATGAGTCCACAGATCACACGGCAGCATACCTAACCTTCGCCAGAGAATTACGAACTTTAGACCAAGTAAATACTGATCTATGATCTGTCATACATAACGATAATTTTGTACCTGAATTTACACCCTATTTAAAACGCTTTGAAGGATATATGTCACAAATTAAAGAAAATATTGAGAATAGTCAAGATCGTCAAAAAACATCTGCTGACAAATCACGTAGACCAAGTCCTGACTATAAAGTTAATGATCTAGTATGGGTACAACTGCACCCATTAAGCAAAGCGAGTCAAAACAGGAGTGCCAAACTGATGCCCAGGAGAGACGGGCCTTACATTGTGCTATCCCAGAGATCCCCCACCACATTTGTAGTAGCTAGTTGTGACAAACCTGACGAACCTTTAGGTGTCTATCATGCATCAGCTTTAACACCTTTTCTGAATGTCACACAAACCCAGTCTCCTGTAGTACCTCTCAGGAGAAGAGGAAGGCCTCGCAAACAACCATTGATTCCTAGAGGAACTGCTGGAGCGAATGCCATATTGTCTGATAGTACATCACCTCGCCGAGACGGTCTTTGGCGGTGTAGGGGGAGAATGTAACAGTCACATTTAAACTCTGCCTTCCCTTGACAAATAACGACAGCCAGGTGGCGCTACTTGTTCTTGGGGTAAAAGAGAACGTTTTTCATGAGTTTTTTTCCCCGCCGGATGGTCCCCGAGCCACATACACGTGGAGTCAGAGAAAGCCTTTCCCTCCTTTTATGTCTAGTTCCTACATTATGTATTTTTGTTTGTGTGTGTGTCTCCTTGTGTTGTGGAACTTCATGAACATTAAAAATATCTTCTTCCTGTAACCATCAAAGGCTGCATTAATTAGTATTTCACAACATGGGAGTATTACACTTTTTTTTTCTTTGTTATTTTCAGCTGATGTCGCTGTGGTTGCTTTTAACCATTTTCAGACAATTTATTAGATTTTTATTTTCATCCTAATGACATCGTAGCAGATTAATGATTTAAAATCTTCCGATTCGCGAATTTTGATTCGTTCAAAGACCAACACGTTAAGAAAATAGAACTTAATGCATATTAAGCTTTATTAAGGTATCCGAACACGTGAAAATGACCAAAATCGGTCAAAACACATGCTTTTATTTTTTATTGAATAGAGCTATCTTTTAGATTTTCAAAACCTATTTGTTTTGTTTCCATGTTACCTAAAGGCGAAGTTACAATCAATTTTATAAAATTATAAAAACCGGAAGTGAGTCTTTAATCTACCAAAAGTGGGTAGTTAAATTGTTCAAAACCTAGCATGGCGAGTCTCATAACTCAATACGTTATAAATGTATTTCTATAAAACTTTTGTGCACCTGGTGTTTTTATTATTTCCTGGAGAAAGTACTAAAATATTTCTTATTGTATGAATATTTTTAGAGTTATGGCCTGCTATTTAAATAATGGTCTCATTAAAAATGTCCAATTTCTGATACTGTTTACTCAATTATCCCTAAAACATTTAAATTTTAATAAAACATTAAAATTTTAGTGCAATTTCTAGATAAATGCATCTAACTTTTTAGTAATACTTTTACTGATAGACGTTTATTACTTTTTTTCTTAAACTGCTCTTTGAAGTTTTTCAAAAATATTGCTAAAAGTTCCCTTATAATTATGATTTTTGTAAAATTTAGGTAATTTTTTAAAATTATTGTTATATATTCTTCATATAGTAAATATTATTATTTTTTGGTATTGGTTCTTAACAAGTAATATAAAAAATTTATTGAAGCCAATTCCTACTTACAAGAGGAGGACACGATTAAGGAAATGCATTTCGGGACGACACTTCGTGCAATAGTAGTATTCCTTTAGGGTGTTGAATCCTCAATGTAATTCCGCCGAATGGATAGTCAATTCAAGGAAAATAGCCTTCGAAATTCATGTTTAGCTTTTATATAATTAAGTTTAAATTCTCCCAACGGCGCAGCAGCGTGGTCGGTAAAGTGACTGTTTACCATACGATAGCCATAGGTTCGAATCACGCAATCGATTTGTGGCCGCTGTAGCCAAGTGGTCTAGGCATCGGATCATAGCTAGCGTGTGATGAGTTCGATCCCAGTACCACTAAAGACCCGCCGTGTAGGGGCGCGATGCACGTTAATTCTGTCGAGAGCTCAAACGTCCTCCCGTTGGTGCGGTGTGGTAGTTAGGAGAGTGAGTGCCAGCTCAGGTGTCGTCCGCGTCACTTGACCATGGTTCAAAATGACGCGGACCATCGCCCAAAGCCCTCGTGTTGCTAAACAGTGCGACGTTAATATTCACTCACTCAAGCGATCGATTTTTTTTGTTTTAAATTCATTTAATTATTTTTACAATTAAATACATTTATTTTAAAAACACATTAAATATTTTATATGATTGTAAAATAATTAAATTAATAAGATAATATATATATATTATTTAGCCGTGGGTAGCCTAGCAGTTAGAGCATCGGACTCCAGACCGGAAAGCCTGGGTTCGATGCCCTATGCCACCAAATAACCTCCGAGTACACACGGAGTACATGCTCGTTAAATCAGTGGGCCCGAATGGTGTCACCATCTATCGTGTTATACCGAGCAAAATCGCACTGTCACCTTCATGGGCCTCAAAGTTTAGACTAACAACAGGCGTAAAATTCTATCCCTTAGCCGCAATGAATTTCGTGGACATTGATCTGATGTTACTGTTGATCAAGTGGCATAAGCAACAACACAACATATATTATTTTATTATATTAATTATAAAATAATTTTTATAAATAAGTATTCTAAAACATATTTTATGTATTATAATATTGTATATATAATGTTTTATTTATATAAAAATATGTTCTACTTCATAATATAAAGCTATTTGTAACTAACTTTTATATAAATATAATTTATAAATATTATGTATTAATAATTATATTTATAAAATATTTTAATATTTATAAATAAATATTATATATATAATAAATAATATTTATAAAAATACATTACAATTAATATTTAATTACCATTTTATATTAAAATTAGTTACAAACATTTTTTTATAATATGAAGTACAATATATTATAAATAAAATATTATATACAATATTACAATAATATATAAAATATATTATAAAAATATTAATAACAAATTATCTTGTAATTATTATAATAAAAATAATATATATCTTATATTATTAATTTTATTATTTAATAATATAAAGTATTTAATGTCTTTTTTAAATAAATTTATTTAATTGGTAAAAATAATTAAATGAATTTAAAACAAAAAAATCGATCGCGTGACTCGAACCCAGGCCTGTTGTATGGTAAAGAGTAACTTTACCGACCACCCTGAGGCGCCGTTGGAAGAAATTCAAACTTAATTGTATAAAAGCTAACCCTTAATTTCGAAGGCTATTTTCTCCGAATTGACTGCCCATTCGGTAGAATTACATTGAGGGTTGAACACCCCAAAGGAGTACTACTACTGCACAAAGTCTCGTCCTGAAACGAATTTCTTTAGTCGTGCCCTCCCCTTGTTAGATCAACAAAATAGCATTTATTTTAGTTACTTTTTATTAAATAGTTACAATTAATATAAATATGTGCATACATGTGACAGAATCACAACATTAAGTGGCAATTAATTTTTATTAATTATCATTAAAGTATCGTATTGTCATCCAAAATAATCGTGTTTTTTAATTTTAGTTCAATTGAATGCTTTGAAACGTGAGGGGGGAAAAAATCTTTTAAAGTTTTGACCCAAGTCAGCAATCGAGGCTGTATCTGTAATTCTTTAAAAAATTAATTTCAGTCAATTTTAATTAATTATAATTAAAGTATTGTATTGTTACTCAAAACAATAGTGTATAGAACATTTTTGCTCAAACGAGTGCTTTAAAAGTTGGGGGAAAAAACCTTTTCAAGTTTTGACACAAGTAGCCAAAATGGTCGCTAAGTCGCTAAAAAAAATGTCAAAGTGTCTGTATTTTTTAATTCTTTGAATAATTAGTTTTAATTAATTTTTATTACTTAACATTAAATTACTGTATTGTCTTTCAAAATAAGCGTGTATATAAAATTTCAGATCAATTGAGTGCTTTAAAATTAATTTTATTAACGATTGAAAATTTGAATAAGATTAATATAGAGAGAGTGAGAACTAATAGAGAGTAGG
Source organism: Trichonephila clavata (assembly GCA_019973975.1). Classification (NCBI taxonomy): domain Eukaryota; kingdom Metazoa; phylum Arthropoda; class Arachnida; order Araneae; family Nephilidae; genus Trichonephila; species Trichonephila clavata. The sequence goes on from BMAO01014976.1 coordinate 46,174, forward strand.
AATAGAAAAAAGTATTTGTTTTAGAATGCTATTTTCTAAAAAAAGTACTCGGAACGCGCGTGTTCGGATACCTTAAGCCTAAAGAGTCATCAAATACATAGAATGGAAGTATGGAAATGGAGATGTTAACAAAGGTCCATTGTTAATACCTAATCATCTGTCAATATTACGTATTTTATGGAGCTCGTATGATAACAAAAAAAGTATTTTTCTTTAAATAGTAAAAGTTTCAGAAATATTGGATTTTTGATTCCGTAATGGTTTGTTCTCTTTCTTTACGAATGAGATTAGAAGACTCTTTATGTTGACAATATGACTAAAATATCTTTTATTTTATCTATTTTTATCATTTCTATATTTTTTATAGACAAGAAATTTCAAATAGAGGTGCTTTAACTGTCATCTACTAGCAAGAAGAAATATCCTTTTTTTAAAAATAAATCTATGCCATTTTTATTTAAAGCCAGAATTTTTACTGATACGTAATACTGCTAAGAGAAGCACGTTTTTACAGTTAAATAAAAAGCTCTTTGTAGAAAAAAAATATATAATTTTTTCGTCTGCATTGATGAAAATTCTATGAATATTTTATTCGAAAAATTCTAAGAAGCATTATAATTGGAAAATCGTGAGAAAAAAAAACTTTAGGAACGTAACTGTAACTGTTCGTTGTCAGTTAATATAAAAAAATAAAACTAAGATTGAAATACAGTGGATGAATCATGTATGGAAAATCGTTTGAATAGTTAATTTTTGACATAGAATATGGGACACACCTGTGATTCCCTCCATCTTGTTATTTCTCCTGTTACAGAATAATTTACAATAACCTTTTCAAACAGAATGAAATATTTCGAAACACTTGGAATTTGCCTTTCACGTCGTTGAAACACTTTTAAAATTCCATAAGATTATCAATTCTTTGGAAGCATTCGAAAGATTTTCACATATAGAGATTTTCACTGCATTCCTTGAATATAAAGCAAGCGCCTTTTGCATTATGAAATAAGTCGAGATATTATTGAAATTATATGGAAATAGATGTTCAGAATGTAAATCAAGTAAAAATGATTATTTTAATTCTTTTGCTCAAAGAAGAAAAAAATTATGTTTCGAACAACAATAATTTGAAAGTAAAAAGTTTTATATCGTGAATGGTAACGCAGAATGAATTTTTTTAATGGTAAACGTAAATATCATTCTTTCGAATAATGTCGAGTTGTTTGACATAATTAAAGTTTTATAAACTGTAACCGAAACATATTTCAATTTTAGAAAGGTACAAAAAGTTAAAACATTTCTGGCGTTGGTGCCTCTAACTTTCACACACACACACACACACCTCCAGTAAAACATTTGACGAAAACATTTCCCAGCAAATTTAACTTGTCTCTTATTTATTCAAATAACCCTCTAACATTATCAAACATCAGCGAATCCTTCACAGTGCCAGGTCTATTTTTTAACACTCGCTTGTCAGTTCGAGTCTATTGAACGAGTGAGTAAATTTATGTTAAAGACTATTTCTTATCTGCTCTTACCTATCACCTACTCCAGCCTCCGCCAAAAAAAACGCCTGAATGGCGTGAGAAGTTCTGGACAAGCGCCAAGAAAACGGCGCCAACTCCCTCCATAACTTTTCACGCTTGTTTTTTGCGATTTTAATAACGCCCGAAAGGAATTGGAGAGCAAGGCAATTGGGAAGTTTCGGGGGGACGTTCCAGGGGGGGGGGGGGTTGGAACGAATTGGATGTGGGTCGTCGCGGAAATTGATTGCGGGTGACAAGATGCTAACAATAGAGAGAAGCTTGCCTGAAATATGAAGTTCGAACTAAGAATACTTATTAAACCCGCCAAGAAGACAATGGCACGTGTGGTGGAGGTAGGAAATAAATAGAGAATGGCGATTTATTTATGAAGAAATTTGGCGAGAAATATATAGCTTGTTTTTAAGTCGGTGTTGTCAGTGTGATATCTGATGGGAGGATCCAGGTGAGGGGTGTTCAAAAAGAAAATTGCGTTTTTAAAGTTTTGTGTTGAGTATTAAAGCTAATAACATTGTTTTCAAAATTTCAAAAAATGTTATTCAAAACAATTACTGTGTGTGCTAAAAAAATTTAATCATTGTTTTGATTTATGCAATGCTAATTTTTAAAATGACAGTTTTTACCCCCCCCTCACTTTAATGAAAATTTAGATTAATTGTATAGAATGACCACGATATTTTACATTGAAATAATTATTAATATACATTCAGAAACCTAGTACAGATTGGAATTTCCATTAGAGATATTACTTTAAAAAATGGTTTCTGTAAAAAATACATTTAAATAAAATCATCGGCATTCTTACGACACACTTTTTACACGATCCTTTTTATTTCTGTTATATTTTTACCAACATATGCACAAGAATACAGCACTTATTCTTCAAAAAAAAAGGTCTCCTTGTTTCTGCCATCTTTGCTGCCGCCGGTGCACCGTGTCTAAGTTGGTGTTAGCTGAGATTGGATGTATAGGCCAACCTTCCCTTTCTCAGCCCAGTCACCATTTTCCTCGTAAAAGCTTTCCTTGTTGAAGTTGCTTCCGTTGGTAGCGGGCTAGCATTCTATGTTATTACATGTATCCTCTGTAGCTGTATTATCTATATAAGCCAGTAACAACCTCCGGATTGAAGTGGTCATTTTGGTCTAGTGGTTAAGTTACTCGGCTTCAAATCCATAGGTCTCGGGTTCTGTCCTGCCGGATAAGAGTACTTCATTGTTGACCCTGGCTGAAAATTTCAGAAAAGCCAACCTTCTAATCTGTCGTGGCGCCATCTAACCCGCAAAAAGAGCAACCACTCACTTGAAGCAGCAAACGAACTCGTCAGACTCACTTGGCATTGCAAAGTCCTCCAACTCAAGTGACGCAAATCCTCCAATGGTTGTTATGGTGAGCAACAACTGCTCACCATAACAACTATATCGTTCGTTCACCTATCCACCGACTCACTCGTGGGGGAGTGTGTAGCGGTATCATCTATATAAACCAGTAACAACCTCCGGATTGAAGTGACCAGTATGGTTTAGTGGTTAAGTTACTCGGCTTTAGATCCGAAGGACGCGGGTTCTATCCTGCCTCATAAAAGCGTCACTTCACTTCTAAGACATGGAAAAAAATGTTCACAATGGTTTCCTTGGGAAAAAGTATTGCCTATTCTGCTGTTTCCTTATAATCTTACTCAATGTGCGCAGGAGAATTACACATTCTGCATCTCTTTCATTATTCAGTGGGGTGTGCTTACTTTGAAATTTGCATAATTTTCTTTCTACCCCGATGGATGGGTGGCGTGGTTGGTTTGTCGCTGGCCTTCTGCACGTAAGGTTGCGGGTTCGACCCCGGCCCAAGTCGGTGGATTTTCATGAGGCAGAAAATTGACAGCGACCCTCTCGTATGATTATATAGCATGTAAAAAATCCTTCGAGTGTCTGTTTGGCTTGGGTGCTCTCGGCAAAATTAAATCTTAGTACAGGTTCACATCATCAGTGCTCAGTTGCCTCCCTCTGTGGAGGGAACTGGGCGTCAAAATTACCTGCGGTGATTGGTATTCTCCTATAGGGTGCCATACTTAAAAGAGATACCAGCTTCCGGAGAATGTTCTAAGTCTGCAATGGTAAAACACCAATCCACAGACCATTAGAAATAAAGAAAATTCTTTCTAGCCCCTTATTGATGTTACTTTTACTATCTTACATAGTGTATGTATATACGACAGTAAGTGAAAAAGTAATACGAAGAAGTCAAAAAGTAAAGGTACTTTTTCGATTTCTCCTTCCGTTTGGCAACAGCGCTAGTATCCAGAGCTGAATGAGGGATATAGTTGGCAACACTTCTATACAACGTGTCACTCGTCTTCCCTAGTTGTCGTTGTGGGGTAGCAGACAGGACAGCTCCCTTGTGGATCTGCACCAAAGAAGAAAGGAAGGTAGTGATTAGCTTTTAGGTGAAATACCTGCGCTGGATACTAACTATCTCTTCCATCACTATACCCCTCAACAACCTCCGTAGTTGACATCGATGGACTACCCGATCTTTCGTCGTCAAAGTAGTTCTACCTTGTCAGGGGCGGCTCTAGGACCGGACCTCTGCCCGGGGCGGCAAATTTTAAGGGCGGCATTTGGTTCAAATTTGAAAAATACTTTTTTTGTTTTAAAAAAATTGATATATTTTCTGAAATATTATTGGGTATAAATATGGTCATTCCTTTAAAGTATCTGTAGTGTTTCCTCCCCTCACCAGGAGGCGCACTGTGTCCCCCTACCGTAAGAATGTGTTGTTTGTTTTTGAAATATATAGCTTCTCGGGACCGGCGCGTTAGGGCGGTGGCCAGAATAGAGAAATTTCCCGCGTGGGTAGTTACAATTTGCGTTTAATATTTCTTTTTATGTGTTTACTGTAAATAAAGTGCTGTCCTCAAAAAGACGTATGTTGGATGAAACCTCAACAACATCATACCCAACACAACACGACATCACACTGTCGCATTAACGACAGGATCGAAACCTGAGTGAAGCAAGACATCAAAAGGAACTACGAGGTAGGCAATCCTTTTGTTTTGTTTGAGCGAGTTCAGCAACTGTTATTTACAAAATTTTGGGGGTTAATTCATTTAGTATAATTCCTTTCAATCATGTTTCGTGGAGCGAGAAAGGAAGAATTAATATTAATTGCTGATGAATTAGGCGAGATAATAAATCCAGAAATGAAAGTATTGGATTTAAAAAATTTAATTTTAAATAGCGACAAATACAAAACCGATAAAGTGTTTATCGATGGCTATTTGGATTCGATTATCGCGGATAGAAAGTCGAAAGAAGAACAAGAGCGTTTAACGGAACAATCGAAACTTGAGTTTGAAAAAATAAAACTCGAACAAATTAAATTAGAAATAGAACTCGGTAAAATAAATTTAGAAAGGGCTAAAGTGGATAGTCAAAGGGATCGCAATGATTTGCAGCGAATAAATCCCGAAACAAATCAAACTTCGATAGAAAATTTAATTTAAAGTGTGCGCACATTATCTCTTCCGATTCCTAAAAAACAAGAGGGATGGAATTTATTTTTCTCTTCTTTAGAGCGTTCTTTTAAAACCAAAAATGTGCCGGATGAATTTAAGGGAGAGATTCTTTTAAATTTGCTAGGTGAAAAGGCCGAAAATATTTTTGTTTATATAAAAGACGAAGAAATAAGCGATTATGATAAATTAAAAAGTTTAGTTCTAAGAGAATTTGAGCCAACGCCTTTAATTTCCTTGCAAAATTTTCAAAAAGCGAAACGAATGCAAAATGAAACGCATGTTCAGTTTGCATCTCGTTTATTAACCAATTGGGATCAATACTGTCATTTGAGAAATGTCAATGATTTTAATTCTTTAAAAGAGTTAATTGTTAGCGATAAATTATATCAAACGCTAGATGATGAAACTGCCGTTCATATAAATATCAAGCAGGAGGAAAGTTGGTTTAAACCAATTCAAATGGGAAAAGAGTGTGACATGTTTTATGCTTGTAAAGGAAGAACTTTTTCCGAGTTTTCACATAAGGCATGTCATAATCAAAATGCCTTGCGAAATGATTTTAAATATATCCCTCCTCACTCGAGACGAGACAAAACAAATCTTAATTCAAAAGAAAATAAAATTTATAACTCAAAACAAAGTAAAGTAAATTAAAAAAATAGAATCTTACATTTGCGGTGAGAATCATTTAGCTAGAGATTGTAATAAAAAATATTCTAAATTAAAAAATGAGAAAAAAGTGACTTCTCAAGTACAATATTTACAACCGAAAGTTGACCTTGAACCTTTAAAATATGTTATTATTTATATTAACGGGAAAGCAATAAATTGTGTTTTGGATAGCTGAACTCAAATTTTTATATGTAATTCTAATATTTTTCCAGATAATTCTAATGATGAATTCGGAAAGATTACTTTAAGCTCTGCATTTGGAGAGAATGTAGAAGCAAAACTAATTAAAACCTCTATTACTCTTGACAATAATTCTTTGAATCAATCAATGGATTGCTTGGTAGCGATCACGGATAAATTAAATGCTGAGGCTTTAACACCTCCTTCTTTGTATGAGGCTTTATGTTCCATAAATAATGAAACAAATGAAAATGATATTTTTGCCGAATTGGTTGATAGTTTTACTCCGTTTTCAAATGATGAAAATGACGCAGAATCCGGGAACGAAATATTTTATGTTGAGAGCGACTAAGATAATTTAAATTTTAATTCGGATTACAGTAAAATGAAGGATGAACAGAATAATTGTGATTCTCTTAAAAAGGTTCGTGCAGAGTTAAAATTAAATAAAGGAAAATTTTTATTAGTTGAGGAATTAATTTATCACAGGGATAAAATTCTAAATGAACCCGTAATGCAATTAGTTTTACCGCGTTGCAGAATAGACAAAGTGATGAAACTAGCACATGAGTCAGTTTTTGGAGGTCATATGGGGGTAAAGAAAACAAAAGAGAAGATAAAATATGATTTCTTTTGGCCAAATATGTCTAGGGAAATTGCTGAATTTGTCCAGACATGCAAAGGGTGCCAGCTTCGGAAATCTGAGAAAATTGGAGATAGAGCTCCCCTTACACCTATTGTCCGTCCGGAGCTTCCCTTTGAGATAGTAAACATTGATGTGATCGGACCTATTCAACCACCATCGGGTAGAGGGCACAAATATGTCCTTTGTATGATGGATCAACACACACGTTGGCCTGAGGCAGTACCACTTAGATCACTTACAGCCAAGACCGCATGTGACTCTCTATTGCAAATATTCTCGAGGACTGGAATTCCGAGTATAATTGCCAGTGATCAAGGCACAAATTTCAAGTCGGCTCTAACCCAAGAATTTACGAAAAGGATTGGATCTAGTCCTAGGTTTTCCTGTCCTGGCTATCCGGCCAGCACCGGACTAGTTGAAAGATGGAATAGGGTGTTGAAGGATATGCTTCATCATGTTATTCGTGAATATCCAAGAAACTGGGATCGACAATTACCTTTTCTGTTGTTTGCATACCGTGAAGTACCAAACACTACCACTGGTGTATCACCATTTAGGTTACTTTATGGCAGAGAAGCTCGAGGGCCGTTGGCAATTCTTAAATCATCCTGGGCAGGCGAAATACATCTTCCGACGAACATTTCCCAGTCAGCTGCTGATTACCTTCAGGAAATGAAGATCAAGATGGAAAAAGCTGCTGAGAGTGCATCTTTAACTGCTGCTCAGAAACAAAAAAAGTTATGGAGATTACTTCAACAAGAGGTCATCCGTAAAGAATTTTAGCATCGGAGAACAAGTTGTTTTGCTGATACCAGATTCTAGTAATAAGATCTATGCTAGATGGACTGGACCTGGAGAGATAATTCAACACCATCCACCCCATTCATATAAAGTTAAACTGCCCGACGGAACTGTAAGACATGTTCATGTGAATAAGATCAGGAAATATCATCCTCGTGCACTTGCAGTTGGAGTTATTTTTGAAGATGACCACGAATTCGGAGAAATCCATCCCACTCCTAATTTATTGAGATCCACATCTGAAAGAGTTCTACATGAAACCGATCTGAATCATTTGAAGGAGACTGAGAGAGAACAAGTGCTAGCAATTCTTCTAAAACACCGTACACTATTCACAAGTGATGTGAAAATAGCCAAAGTAGGAGCTCATCGAATTCGCTTAAAGCCTAACATTGAGCGGAAGAAGCCATTCTTGTAACACATCCCAGAGTCCTTGAAGATTAAAGTTGATGAGCAGATAGAGGAGCTCTTACGACTTGATTTAATTGAAGAATCTGATGCAGAAATAGCCTATCCAATTGTTTGCGTTAACAAGAAAGATGGTACCCTGCGACTTTGCGTTGACTTCAGAGCTCTTAACTCTGAGAGTTTGTCTGATGATTTTCCGATGGAAGATGCTGTGGAGCTCATACATTCTATTGGAAGAGCCAATATCATCACGACATTAGATCTCTTGAAAGGGTACTGGGCTATACCCATGGCGGAAGACAGCAAAAATCATACATCTTTCAAGACTCATCGTCATCAATACCGCTTCAAGGTGATGAGTTTTGGTTTGAAAAATGCCTCTGCTACATTTCAGCGTGAAATGGACAAAGCATTATCGTGTTATAGAGAATTTTCACGTGCTTACATCGATGACATCGCAATCTTCTCTAAAAATTGGGAAGAACATCTTCTTCATTTGGATACTATTTTAACGAAACTTTCAGAGTTAAATTTCACTGTGAACCTTAAAAAGTGTGTCTTTGGAAAAACTCAAATAAAATATTTGGGACATATCATCGGTTCTGGTAAGCACGAACCAGATCCTGAAAAGACTGCAGTTATCAACAATTTACCAGTGCCTAAAACGAAGAAGGAGCTTCGTAGTGTGCTTGGACTGTGCAATTACTATCGTGAGTATATACCCAGATATTCTGAACTTGTGTATCCATTGACCGAACTCACCAAAAAGAGAGTACCTGATTCCATCCCATGGACTGAGAAACATGACTTCTCATTTCATCTTCTGAAAAAGGCTTTAGCGGAAGCACCTTCTCTATACTCTCCAGTGCCTGATAAACCGTATACCATTCATTCAGATGCATCACAAATTGGCATAGCTGCTTGCCTGTCACAAAAATGTGGTGATAAGTGTTACCCAATTGCTTATGCAAGTCAAAAATTGTGCAAGACCCAACAGTCATGGTCAACTATTGAACGAGAAGCATTTGCTATTGTGTGGAGCTTAAAAAAGTTCGAAGTATGGGTATTTGGGACTGAAATTGAATTTTATACCAGGGCTTCGAACCGGAACTGAACCGAAAACCGGAAAAAACCGTTATTTTGGTCGGAACGAAAACCGGAACTGAACCGAAAAAAATATCGGTTTATTTCGGTTCGATATATCTTTCAGTCATTTTGTTACTGTTACCAACTTATCAATATTTTCTAATTTAACGTCAACTTTATAATTATCATTACATGTATACTGCTTCTCGATTTCCTATTTTGATATTCACTAGTATTTTTCTGTTTCAGTTTCGCATGAAACTACTTGTAGAAGACATATTTAATTCAGTTGATTAAACTAGAAGTATAGATGATTTTTTAAGAAAAATATCGAGTTATATTTTATTTTTCACATCTCAGCATGTGATCATCCACGGATGTTTGTATAGACTGTTTAGATCAGGGAGGAGTAAATAGACAGGAGAGGCCCTAAGTGACGTAGCATGAAGCATCTATCAAATCTTCTGCGCATCAAATGGGTGTTTGGTAATGGCGGCGATTCAAATGTTTCGTAATAGTAGTATTTCATTAGGCGATTTTTACGTCAATCATTGGATGTCATCATCCATCACTCCGCCCCCAAATGAATCGGGCTGGCCAGGGCTTCGAACCGGAACTGAACCGAAAACCGGAAAAAACCGTTATTTTGATCGGAACGAAAACCGGAACTGAACCGATATTAATTTTTTAGTTGAACCGGAACGAAAACCGGAACAAAAAAAATTACGGTTCGAAGCCCTGTTTTATACTGATCATAACCCTTTACCTTACTTGACAAAGAGTGCACCACAATCTGCGAGGCTACAAAGATGGGCTTTTGCTCTACAAAAGTTCAATGTGACAATCAAACATTGTCCTGGTGTGAAAATGCCTCATGCTGACGCACTCTCACGATTAGTGTAACAAGTGTGCCTTTCAATTTTAAAAGGAACATTTTAGATTTAGTGAACAATATTTTCTGAATCTCATTTTATATATTTCGTTATATTATTTGTGTATCTATTTACATTTTTTTTAAAAAAATGCTAATGTTTTTTTAGAATTTGATTTCAAATATTTTTTAACTAACTGTTGTTTATTTTGTGTATTTCTTAAATTTCAATTTTCTTTATTATTATGGTATAATTATGGATATCAAAATGCTATTCTTAATTTAGTTATGTATACATATCTTTTTATATTTTTTCTTTGTGTGAGAGATAATGCTAGTTACTTATATCTTAGTGTATGATATTAATGTATATTATTTCATGCTCATTTATTTTATTATCAGATTGAGTATCATGTGTGACACTTCAATCTTGTGTGGGGGGTGTAGTGTTTCCTCCCCTCACCAGGAGGCGCACTGTGTCCCCCTACCGTAAGAATGTGTTGTTTGTTTTTGAAATATATAGCTTCTCGGGACCGGCGCGTTAGGGCGGTGGCCAGAATAGAGAAATTTCCCGCGTGGGTAGTTACAATTTGCGTTTAATATTTCTTTTTATGTGTTTACTGTAAATAAAGTGCTGTCCTCAAAAAGACGTATGTTGGATGAAACCTCAACAACATCATACCCAACACAACACATCACAGCATCTTTTTTCCTTATTTTATACTCTGCATATTTTATGACTGTTTACTTTTATGTTGAAACTTGAAGGGCATGAGGCCGGAGTATATGCTAAAGCATGAAATTTAATATGTTTACACATCTTTCACTAGTAACTTTCTCCCCAATCCGAAGTGAGGTTACAACGGACATTCCTTTCACTCTTAAGATGTCCGGTTTCAGCAATCCAAAAGGAGATAACGGTAACCAGAGTTTTTGGTTGATAGAGAGTCATAGGAGATGTTTTCTTTTAATCTTGAGTGTAGTTACTAAAAGTTAAAACAAACGCTTGCGATCCGCACCATTAGTAGACTATTTTTCGAAGAAATTTATCTGCTTTTATAGATGATTCCTTATCTTTCATTTCACTCGTTAAAATTTATATATATATATATATAAAGAGAGAGAGAAAGAGAGACGCGTGGCATTGGAGATAGGGGCGGCAAAACTGCTAGAGCCGGCCCTGGCCTTGTTTGAAGCACTCTATCTGTTCGTAGGTCTTACTTCGAGATAAACCACTGTCATCATACCGCGCTTGCATGCGACGAATGATTTCCGCAGGTATCACAACTTCCTCAAACAAAAAACCAATCACAGCCTTCCTTTTCTTCTTGGTGCAGATCGACAATGAAGTTAACATGAATAGTCTACTACCGGGATGGGCATTACGTCGATCGCGATCGACCGGTAGACGGCCAAGGCATTTTGGGGGACCGCCTAAAAATTTTACCAGTTCGAAATTATATACGGAGAATTCAAGATTGGCTGACAGTACGCAGACTAAGCCTTCTACTGACTATCAACAAAAACTAACTTCAGATAAAAATGTTTTAGTTTTTGTAATATATTTCGAATTGTTTCATAATAAATGTATCATGTGGTATAATGATATTTAGGGCAATTATTGTTAAGTTTGTATCATATGTTTTGCTTTAGACGCGGTATTAAAAGTATTGTTTTTTTTTTTATTTTGGCTCTGTAGGTAAGTACATATTCCGTTTTTATTATTATATAAGTTATAATAACCTTCTCCTTACCTCTCTCACCACACCAACTATATTAGGCAGTAAAGTACCCAAGAATTTTTAAAGGGAAGGGGGTCGAGGGTTGAAGTTCTACCATTCTCGTATCATACCCCAATACGCAGCCAAACATGTTTTTTTTTTATTTTGTCGTTCGTCAGAAACTAAATCAGCAAAAAATAATTTACTGAATAAATAACTAACATTAATAAATAAAAAAAATTACTAATATCAAATTCTTTTTGCATTTTACATACTTTCTTCATGGAATATAATGAATCGAAAAAAATAAAGGGTTATGAGGGAGGGTCCGGACCCGTGGACCCCTCCCCCGCTACTGTGAGTGCCTTTGATACTGGGTGGATCGCAATTCCTTGAAAAAATTAGAAGTAGCCCGACCTCTGGAAAAGTCTGACCACCCCTGGTCTACTGCATTCTTACGACTATGAATGATATGCAGAGACGTCTTAAAATTTCTTGAGGCCCTGGGCACCATGCAAAGCAGGGCCCACCTGTGACCCTTAAATGTAGGCAGCACATAGCATGCATTATCAAATACTCGAACATACGGTAACCTGTAACAAATAAAGTGCGTGACTTACACGCGCAAAACTATACGTACAGACCGACTGCGGCCTTTGGAATAAATGAGTAATACAGTACAGCGTCATTTATCCGAACGTTTATTATCCGAGGCGTTAAATATTCGGATCAAAGTCCGGATACGTTTTCGAACAGAGCAATGCTCAACAGTTGTTTCGCATGAGGCCAAAAGTGACGGGAAAACCCAAGATGAGGGATATTAGGAGAATTTCAGTTGTGTTATTTGGTAAACATCTGCGCGGAATATTAGGTCAGTTTGTTTCCAAGTGGGGAGGGGTATACGTGCTCTTTTGTTGATTTTTGTGGATGAAGAAACCTGGATGGCATGCGATGCAGAAGACTGTGGATTTCAAATGCTAAATGATGACGAGATTGTGACTTCCGTGCAAGAAGAATCCGAAACCTGTCCACGATGAAACGGATAAAGACAAGGACAAAAATAACGAAAGTAGCAAATTCTGGCGTGTTTTTTCTGCATTAGAGACAGCTATGGAGTGGTACGAACAACAATCAGAGAGCTGTCCTACTCAACTACTGCTGCTCAAAAGAACCAGAGACCTTGCATTGAAAAAACGAAGGTGTTCAATGGTGCAATGAAAAATAAGTGATTATTTTCCACAATCAAGGTAAAATTGCGACATTTTGCACCTATTTTGCTTTTTCTTCAAGCACGTTTCCGCTCGTGATGATTTTCAACATTCGTATTATGTCCAGTTTCATATACTGCATGGATCGTATCCGGTTTAAGGTTATCCGAACAATCACGTATCCGAAAGGTGTCCGGTCCCAATTGATTCGGTTAAATAACGTTCTATGATAATGATGTATAATGGTTGGCCAAGGTCTAGACATGACCCACAGTGATCACATACTAATGCAGTCTTACCAATATTGCCAGTTGGCGCATAATTCGAAATTGCCTATTTTTGTAGAATATGTTCGGGAATAATATATTCGACCATAAAAATCATTTTGATCACGATCTTATTGAGGTCTAGTCGAGAACGAGACGAGGCTCGCTTCTAGACCGAGGCCCTGGGCACGAACCCAGTAGACCCAGGCTTTACCCTGATGATACGTTGTATAGAATTGTTACCGACTATACCTCTCTTCAGCGCTGGATACTAGCTCTGTGGTCAAACCTTGGAAAGATAAATTACAAAAGTCCTTTTACTTTTGGACTTTCCAGCATATACATACATATAAAAACAACAAAAAATATTTTGACTATCATTTCTTTATCGTAAACTAGCATTGAACCTTTGATAGAAAAAATTTTGCTTTGTTTTTTTGTCTAAACATGGAGTATTAGGAGTACTAATACTCCATGTTTAGACAAAACTCCATACTTCTAATTTTTTTTGTCTAAAGGAGTATTATAGTAGAGATCTACTTTAGAATGGTTTGATTCTTCTGTAAATACATGGTTAGTTAATATTTAGGTAGAATTTACAACAATTAGGTAGAAGGTTTAATTAATATTTAGTTGACATATTTTCAGTAACACAGATTTACAATTATTAATGACCAATTACCGTAACAGTTTAAATACCTCACGATATCCTTTATGGAATGACAGTTAATCTTGTTTAACCGTACACACACTGTATTGTATTCTTTTTACTAAAAGTGTCAATTTTTTCTAAGGCGTATTTGAAAATAGATATTAAAAATCTCTCCACCCCACGCTTAACGGAAATACTTACGCAAACTCGCCTACAGCATTAGTTCATGGTTCAGAAACTACTATGCATGTATATTACAAAATTTTGTTAAAAGATATAAGATAAAATATGTATTATAACACCGTTTTTTAATAGAATTTTGAATCCTATTCAGAGAAGAGATAGAGGTAGGGTACTTTTTTAAGGACGGGGGGGGGGGGCTGTGGATATAAATATTTTTTATGAAAGCGTTGGCAAAAGAATTCCTGCATAAAAGAGTTTGGAAGTCTTCTCTCAAAGTAATTTTCAAGTCCACTTAAGTTGTCTTTGTTATGAGCAAGTTGGGTAACAAGTTCGAAGAAGTGAAAAAGAAACTGAATTTCCATTTCCTGTTCCACGTAAATGTTTTTTTATAGTTAGAACTAAATTTAATATTCTCTGCTTTAAATCTGCTATACTCTTAATTAAATGTAAAGGTTGTGTTAAGATTAAGCTAACCAAAAGTGTTATTTGAAATCTAAGTAAACATTTACTTGATTTTTAAAATTAATAACAGTTCGAAGATTAAGAGTATACAACAATATCTAGGTGTTGTTGTTTTTTTGGTTAGTTTGCAACGAAATACTGAAATCTCTTAGATAGTTTTAAACCTTAACTCTTTCTTCTTTTTTTTAAATACAATTTTTTATACTTTTTTATATATACTAAATACTTTTTTTTATACAATTTTTTTTAAATACCAATACTGATCTAAAAACTCCGGAAAGTATATAAAATACTGACCCGTTATATTTCGAATTAACTTTGGTTAATTTCAATGAAAAACGCATGATTACTTTTATCGAGATCGTCAAGAATTTAACTCATTTTTTTTCTGAAGTTTTGAGTTTTAGTTGATGATAGTCTGTGCTTTTGAAAGTCTTTGCATGACATCTTACAATTATTTCTAGTAATTCTTATATTTTAAAGAGTGGAAACGGCGAATTTTAATGCAAATGTCATTACTTTTCAGTTACCTGAATTCCAGATGAAACTCATCAAGCATAAAAATAAATGAAGTGTAATGAATTATTTCACTTTAATATTTTATGAACCTCTTAACTGGTCAATTTTTCACCCAAAATGTTTCAAAAAATTAACCTTTTTTACTGCACATAGCCAAGCATAATACTTAACTGAATGCAAAAATGGAAGAATTTTGTTTTAATTTTAAATTTTAAACTTTTCACTCATTTCTTATTTATAATTGTGAAACGCAAAAACTTCTAAATCTTTGCTTTTTATAAGCACATTCTGCATGCTATAAAAAATGTTTCACATACCTTAAAATAATTCCTCTAAAACTTACAAATAATTTGATGTTCAAACGGGTGAGGATATATATATAGCATGTGTGGTGTAATATTAAGCCTTACATTGCAACGAGGACATAGATAACATCAGCGTTTTTGGATTATCTTTCCATTTTCATTTTTTCTCAAGCAACACATTGCCTTGCAAATTTCTGTTCTTTATCTAATATTTTCAAGAATCTATATTCCTTCCTTCAATGAAAAATTTCCGCCTTCACCCCCAAAGAAAATCCCGGAAGAGAAGTATTTCAGTACCATGGACAAAGTGCATCTCTTAAAAACGCTATCACTAATAATCTCACTAGAAGAATTAAAAATGTGTGCAAATAAAAGATAGAAAGAAGAAAATATCAGTGCCCGTACAGCGTACGGGCAAACTGATTGTGGCCTTCTCTCGGTAGCCCGTACGATGTACGGACAAGCCAGTTAAGAGGTGGATGTTAGACAAGTAATAATTTATTGGAATAAAAATCCACTAGGATCGAATATTCTAGTATCTGAAAAGTAATTAAATAATATAGATCGAAAATTACGAAAGCGAAAAAATTTTTTGATAAATATTATAATAATTTATTCAACCCAAAACTGTTTATAAAATATGTTTTAAATATATCTGAATTTTTTAAACAAAAAGTTTAAAAACCTAGAAAAGGATTTGGGGCTTTTTCGAATTATTTATTCTTTCGAGGTGGCATCAGGAAAGTTCGTGCCAGCAAATCTATCATTATCTACTAAGCAATTCTAAAAGGATCCCGATTTGAAAAATGACTTGTTATCTCATAAAACAGTCAACAGCTTTATTGACAAGAACTTGAAAAACACGTGATGGATGTTTGGGAGAAGTAATTCATCATGGCTGCTCAAAACATAGAAAATGGCGGAACATTTCAACTGCAAGAGCTCTACTTCATGAAAAAAAAATGTCGAACAAAATTTCGTCTTTCACGGATTCATCATTTTTCTTTTGAAGTTACTAACTATGGAAAAAGATTTTTTTAGTGCCAAAGTTTGGACTTCAGTTTTTCAGCTAATAAAAGATTGTTTATATGTTCTAAGAACTCTCTCAGCATGTTAGTATGTCACATATGTTGTTGTTGTTGTTTATACCACCTGATCGACAGTAACATCAGATCAAGGTCCACGAAATTCATCGCGGCTAAGGGCTAGAATTTTACGCCTGTCGTTAACCTAAGCTTTGAGCCCCCATGAAGGTGAAAGTACGATTTTACTCGGTACAACACGATAGATGGCGACACCACACGGGCCCACTGATTTAACGAGCACGTACTCCGTGTGTACTCGGTGAGCATTTGGTGCCATCGGGCATCGAACCCAGGCCTTCCGGTCTGGAATCCGATGCTCTAACCACTAGGCTAACCACGAGCCCGTATGTCACATATAAATACGATAACATCCATGTCAGTCAAAAGGGAGGGAATGTTTGTAAACGTCACACACTAAAACAACTAGGGAAAATCATGGAAGTCATGGTCACTGACTCGTGGCTGACGTGCTATGCGTTCGAGACTAGTGCACTGAAGACTCACCGTGTAGAGAATCTGAAGCACGTTAAATTTGTCCAACATCAAAGCCCTCCCCTTGAAGTGGTGTGAAAGCTCGAGGGGAGGTTCCAGCTCTGGTGTCACCCTCGTCGCTTGACCATGTTTAAAATGACGAGGTCCATCTCCAACAACCCATGTAGCTTTATAGTGTGACCCACTCACCCAGTGAAGAAACGTGGTGTTGGCAACAGACTTCTAAATTTTGAACCATTGTCAAGTGATGAGAACAACACCTCAGCAGCCGCTTCTCTGAACTTCCACGCTCACGCTGTGTCAACGGAAGGACTTTTGAGTCACGACAAATTCAATGAGCATCCAACCCTCTATTTAGTGGATTTTCAATGGCATCAGGACTAAAACCCATGAGTCTACAACGTCGGCCACGAGTTCAGGACCATGACTACTAAGCTATTTCTGCCTTGAGTCAGTCAGAATCGCATTCTATTCTTATGCGCTACAGGGGACTGTTAGAGAAAACCACAAACTCGTTTTACATTATTCAAATTACATCGTACTAGGATTATACAACGTACTATTACATATATATATAGCAACAGATCACCTATTTCTAATCACAGTTAAATAACGAAATCGACCTGAGCTGGCATCTTTGGTAGAATTAAGTGTTCTCTTGTGTTCGCTGCAAAGTGTTCAGAATTCACATACCATAGCCTGCTAACAGAGAAGTATCTTGCCCTTGTATTTATTTAAAGAATAACATTAGACTCACAGTTTGAGAAACACAAAACCAAATATTTCTTGAGGGTATAAATAATTTAACAGAAGAGGAGGAACTATAATCAAGTTTCCAATTTCTGAAGTCGATAGTTTGTGTTTCTCATTAAATTAAAGTAAGAAAATAAACTACTAGCATTTTTTTTTTTTTTATTAAATGCAGATGTAAAAATGGTTTTAACGGAAAATCCGGGTGGTGACATCTCTCTTTTTGCAAATGGAAACACCTATTGAATTCTAAGCACAATTGTAAATAAGATTAACTCAATGCAGAAGGCATGTAAAAACCATGAATTGTGATCAGATTGCCGAGTGGTCATTGTCCTGATTTCGTGTTGTCGAATTGAAGATTCGAAACCGTGTTTCACTAAAGATCTGTCGTTAGAGAGTAGCTGATACACATTAAATTATGGCTCGGTTTAAAGTTATAATGTTGGTGTGGTGTGGTGTGGTGTGGAAAGTTGAAGATTGGGATGCCAAATCAGGTGTCATCCGCGTCACTTGGCTGAGGATCAGATTTGCGCTGTCCTTTGCCAAAAGCCACATCAATATATATCTAAAGTGCGTAGTTACGAAACAATCAATCAAAGAAAATCATAAAATTTTAGTTGAAATCTATTTTATACGAGTATAAATATTGAGTGAAATGAGTAATAGAATAGTAATTATTTTAAATGAGTAATTATGAAATGAAATGAGTAATTACCGTAATTATTCGGATCTTAGCCGTACTTGAAATTTTCAACACGTTTTTCCTGGGAAAAAAACACAGTGTGAAAAGTTTATCAATAGCCGATACTTAAGAAATTTTTAAAACAATTAAATGAGAACTAATAAGAAGTGAATAGTTAATTTATTTGACTAGTGTTAAAAACTTATAAATACATACGTGAGCCTGTAATTGCTGTAACCGTCAATATGTTGCTCCGAAAATGATTCGTCACTCCCACTGTCACAGTGGCCGCGGTAACCAAGGGGTCTAGGCATCGGATCGTGGCTAGCGTGTCATGAGTTCGATCCCAGTACCAATGAAGACCCTCCGTGTAGGGGCGCGATGCACGTGAAATCTTTCGAGAGCCCAAACGTCCTCCCGTTGGTATGGTGTGGTAGTTAGGAGAGGGGGGGCAGCTCAGGTGTCGTCCTCGTCACTTTACCATGGTTCAGAATTACGCGGACCGTAGCCAAAAGCCCTCTTGTAGCTAAACAGTGGGACGTTAATATTCACTCACCCACTGTCACAGCTAACTTCGGACCTGGTGCCGGTGTGACCATTTTTCCACACGCTGTCGTCTTCGGCGTCATCCAATCCTTTTATGGGTGCAGTGCTAGACTTTGTTGTAGGTTTTAAAGCAAAAATCATATCACATTGCTTACGCCATCGACGCATATTTGTTTCATCCGTATCAAGTTTTCTGACCGCTGCTCTGTTTCTTTTTTCTTCTGGATATAAAATCGCCTTCCTTTTTATTTTTGTGTCATATTGAACTCGCCTTGATGCCATTACCGATGTCTGTGGTTTTTAGGAGATCAAAAGAAAACGTGTACATAAAAAATATTCCTAAATGCGTGCAGACAGCAAAATTTAGGGGATAGACTGGATACTGAAAATAAACTGTGCAATGTGATAAGTCATCGAATCAAGTGGTCAGAACGGATTGTTATATTTTTCCTTTTGAAGGGTGTGGAAGAAACTAGATTTCTCTAATAAACGAAAGTTTTTGCCTTCGATTCTAAGCCGCATCCGAATTTCTGTAGCATTAACACTGGAAAAATAGTGCGGCTTAAATTTAAGTAAATACGGTATGTAAAAAAAAAAATTTCCCGTCTTCCTGGAGAAGTTAAAATGAGTGTTAGGATTAAAACGTGGCTTGTCCTTGAACGGTGTATATCAGGGGCAGGCAAAGTTTTCCCGGCTGCGGGACCGACTGTAGCAACTCACACAGTAGCGTAGGTGTGGTGAGTTACGTTAAAGGTCTGCAATATTTATTATAATTTAATTATATATATATATATATGTATAAATTCTTAATATGTATTTACTAACATAACTATAACAAAACAACAACAGCAACTAGCGCCTTTAAGACCATGTTTAAAGCAAAACGCGCGATACCAACATAATAACAATAGCCACAAATATAATAACATCAAATATTATCAAACAATTCAAAATACATTTATAAAAAACACGCTAATCTATAGTTCTTGTAGTTGTAGTCAATATAAGACTTAGTATGCATGCTGTCAGCCAATCTTGAATATTTCGGTATATAATTAGTAACTGCTAATCTTCAGGCGGTCACCCTAAAATGTCTTGGCGATCCACCAGTCAATCGCGATCGACTTAATGCCCTCCCCCTTCGGGTCTATATCATCGAAATTTTAGGATATGGTCGATTTTCCTTTTAAAAAAGCGAACATCAAAATATTTATAAATTTAAAAAAAGGATTCAAAGCACTTTCACGTCAAATTTTTTCTTTTTTTTTTCGTAATAAATGGATGAAACATCGAGAATTTTGATGAATCTTGGCATGGACGTGACCTATGATACATAATATTCAACTGATAGTTATTCGACAAAATTCTGCATCAGAATTTCTATCAACTTGCTACTTTCAGTCCCCCCCCCCTTTTTTGCTATCATATTTGTGCTCTTTTTCCTACATTCATATCAAAAAAAATTTTGAAAAACTATAATTTATTTTATTTGGGGGGGGGGGTGCTGAAAACGTGTTCTGCTTAGAATATCGAATACATTCTAAAATTGTGTCGGTTGGTAAAGAATAAGTGATGTAATTTTTATATATTGATTTCAAGTCACGTGTTATTGGCAATGCATTGATTCTCATGCGTTGGTAAATTTTAAGGAGCTATGCAGAAGTACATGTCCCCCACCCCTATGAAAAAGAGCTTAGTTAAGGAAGGAGCGATCAAAAGACATGGCTGTACAAAGAGGTTCTTGATTCTTTACAGAATAAGCAAATTATATGGAACTTAAGAGGGCGGACGATTTGCTATCAAGGAGATAGAATCCTTATTCCTGAACTAATTAAAGCTTTATCAACAGTATTTTTTCAACCCCCAAACTGAAAAAAAAATTTCCCTATCAGATAAAAATGTACAGTAAAAGGACCACTCAAAATTCTACTGCTTTTGACTGTAAAATGCAGGTGCAGGACGAATGTTTGATGTTTATGTTTCTATCAATCCTAAAAAAACTGAATAAATTGGATTTATCCGATAAACTTACGGTAAAATAGGGTCGAGAAAGAAAATTTTTAAATTTAGCGTTAGAACTTTAGAAAAATTAAATAAAAGTTGCTCTATTTTAAAAACATCTGTGTATCTCTTAAAAAATGCACACGCTTTGTATTTTTTTTGTTAACAGTGTTATTTCCATTGCATTCGTATGTTCTTTTCAATGTGTTATCACGTTTCCAGGCTTTTTTTTAAATCGTTCGGGAGAGGCACTTTTTAATCGTGTTTACACCTTTGCCGTTGGTACTCACTCTTAGGTCAGCCCCTTTATTGAAATCGTAGCTATAGATAGGCATATTGTTATTATTATAGACACCATTTTCATGAGAAAACGTTTCAAAAATGTTTTTTTTTTCATTTTATTGTCAAAAAAAGCTTTAAGAATTTTTTAAAATAATATTCTTGTGAAACCATTTTATACATGTATTTTCTAATTCAACCAACACTAGGGTTTGCAGCCCCGAAATCCCGGTATAATAGTAGAAGTGTTTTAACCTTCAGATTTATAAATCACTGTTTTATTATAAAACTGACAGTCCCTTATGTGAATATAATCACTGTTTTTTTGGGCAATTTCATATAATAGCTAAGATAAAGTGCTCTAGTTTTCATAAAAACTAAAATATCTCTTATCCTGAAAGCCATTTCAAAACTGAATTACATAGCAACACATCAGAATTGAAAAATTGAAAATTTGTTCATAAACTTTTGGTACAGAATGAGCCCCGTTTATATTATATTTTACAAATGTTTACTCCTTTTTTCTCATTTTAGTAATAATAATTTCTTGTTCTCTTTTTAATGATAGCATATATTCTTAAAATATACTAAACAAATCTAAAAACCACAAAAAAATCCCCATAACTCCATTTTTTAAAAAAAAGTTGTCGCAAATAGTCGGATACCTTAAGGGAGAGATGGGGGCTCGGCACGATGAAAATGTCAAGGGACTCAGATTTATCCAGCCCTGTGTGACATGTGTCAATTCCTTTATATTTCATTAAACCAAGAATTAATATAGCATAATGGAACTGAAACGCATATGTCTTTAAAACCCTTGATAACAATGGCTTAAGCTCAATGGTTGAATCAACAGTGGTGTTCCAGAATCGATCCCATCTAAAGTATTCGAGGATAACTGAAGAAAAAGAAAAGTTCTGAAAGAAGTGAACAATCCGCGATATATATAATCCGTGGGGATTTATCTTCGAAGTTCTTTATCGACCCTTTGGGGATCTTTCCTTCATTCATCATGGGGAAATACTCAGGAATGGAATCCATAAGGGAATAACCATGGCAACAGTCGAGTCACAAGTTTAGAAAAACTTCTGGAATGGGCAAAATGGCGCCACTTGGACCAAGCGTGGATCGTTGGTAGGACTTTACCAATTCCGAAAAACCATGGCGATTCTTACTCATTTGTAGAACCATGATTACATTTGCTTCAAGTTTACTTTCGAAGTATTAAAATATAAATGAAATAAATAATTTTAGGGACGATAACCATTATTTGAATCTAAGAAATAAAAGTGAAAAATTACATCGAATTATTCAGAAATTTAAGACATTATTCATGTTTAGAGATCCTTAAATTATTTCTTCTTAAGGTATCCAACTGCTTGCGACAACTATAAAAAAATGGAGATATGAGGATTTTTGTTGTTTTTAGATTTTAGACATTTTAAGAAAAATATGCTTAAATTAAGAAGAGAAAAAGAAATTATATTATTACTAAAATGGGAAAAAAATGAGTAAAAATTCACAAAAAATAATATACACGCGGCCCATTCTGTACTAAACGTTTATGAGCAGATTTTCAATTTTGATGTGTTGCTATGTTATTTATTTTGGAATGACCTTCAGGATAAGAGCCCCTCAGGGGGCTCACCTTCTTTAGGTGAGTACGGGTGTCACAATCCCGAGGTGCCCTAGTGATCTTTTCCTTTTCCCACGGGGTTTACTGTCTTTGGTAAACATGGGCTTCACGAACCCGGGGTACCCTAGTGATCCTTCTCTATTTTCGACCCTCTTTCTTGTCATTCAATTCATTCTTTCTTTCTCTTCCCGTCTAGACCACAGATATTAAAACAAATGTTTGGCGCAGTATAGCCGAAATCGGCTCTTGCGCCAGTAAACCCCAAAATCACTCAATCACTCACTCAGGATAAGAGATTTTAATTTTTACAAAAACTAGAACACTTTATTTTTATAAATTATATGAAATTGCTTTAAAAAAACAGTGGTTATATTCACATAAGGGTCTGTCAATTTTGTAATCAAACAGTGATGGATAAATCTGAAGGTTAAAATACTTCTACTATTATACAAAACATACACAAAAAAATTGAGCTAATTATTTTCAGAAATTTTTCAGCCATCGCTGGCCCCGTTCGAATATTTTTAAAAAACACACATTACGAACAAAACGCGTTTTAAAGCATATCTTGCTTAAAGTACTGGCGTCTGCTTTTACTAAAACACTTGTAGTTTTTGTTCTAGTGAACAGAAAATAATAAACTTGGATACTTTTATAAAGCTAATAAGATGGCCTATAAAATAAAATCATAAATAAATTTGTCAATTTTTCGCAAAATTCATAATTTTAGGTTAATCAGATACCTTAATTTGGCTTCTTTCTCTTTGCATGTATTGGGGACGAAATATTTTTTTACTTTATTTATTATTATTTTTTTAAATTTTTTTTTTTCGTTCAACAGAAATTTTTTGAATATCATCCATTTTCTGGAGTCTCATATTAATGCGAAAGAAAAAAAATATATATTTAAAACTTTGCAATACCAAGAACAAATTAAACAATTATTATTTAAAAAAGAAAAAAAGAGATAGAAACCTGCGAGAAATACCGCCTTTACTAAAAATCATTTTATTACCAAACATTGTATGTGTTTCAGAAATTAA
Source organism: Trichonephila clavata (assembly GCA_019973975.1). Lineage (NCBI taxonomy): Eukaryota > Metazoa > Arthropoda > Arachnida > Araneae > Nephilidae > Trichonephila > Trichonephila clavata. Next base: position 69,729 of record BMAO01014976.1, read on the forward strand.
ATGTATAAAATAATTGGAATGTGAAAAAAAAATTGTTTTTCATCCTTTCGTATAAAAAGGGCTCAGCTGGTCAAACAACAAACACTTTAGAATTTTCTCAAAACGGACTTGGGTATCACCACACTAGAGTTAAGATTTTAAAAAATGCTTAAAGGCGTAAAGTATTAACTATAAATTTTGTTTAATGGGGAGGGGGGAATAAACTCTAGGATTACTGATATAGAAATGTTTGAAATAATTGAAAGTTTTAAGAGTACATTACAATTTAAGAATTTTGTGCTTCTGGTAGAGAGAGAGTTCTATCATTTACATCAGGGATGTCAAACTCGCGGCGCACAACGAACATTTTTGCGGTCCGGGCCAGTATATTGGCACACAATAATATATGATACAATATCAAAATTTTCCCCAGAATAGGAAAGGTAGAAGCAGAGAAGAGATGTCGTCAGGACGTAAACATTACATTTTCTTGTTCTTTTATTTTTGTTTTTTATAATGTATTATTCGAAATAAACTTACGTTTCTATGAATATCGATTTTCTTTTGCGGCGCACCTAAAGTTAAATGTTGTTCGTTTGGACCAAGTGAGCCTTTGAGTTGGACACCCTTGATTTACGTCTAATACATAAAAATTGGATTTCATTGTAAATTTACTTTTTTTTTCACTTTTAGCCTTGACTTTTTTTTCTTTCAGGATTCCTCTAGACCCACCCTGACAGCGAATCAAATCAGGGGTAAGTTTCAATTAATATTGCTAAAGAAGATAATTTAGAGCGAAATAAAAAACATATTATTAATTTCGCTAAAAGAATGTTTATGTCATACAAAACTCATACTTTATTAGTATGTGGCTTGTGAAATCATAGTTTTTCATGATCTTCTTTTTAAATACTATATAACTAATATGTTAATTTAATTTCTTTTATTAAAGTTAACGCTTTTGTATTGTTTATTTATCAAATTCTGGAGAATTATTATTATTTTTTTTTGTCTAACGATTTTATATACATTGCCATAGTAACCATGATAAGTTATTTAAAATTTATCCAAGGTTTCCGAAAAATAGCGCCCAAACTCTTCACAGCCGGATTCTTCGTTGAGAGTCTGCAAAAATACTCGAAGAACTGTCTCTGTGCGATCCATAGTCAACGAGGAAAATACAAAAACAAAGTATGACGTCACAGCCGTGTTGGACTCATCGACAGCAGTGTAATATCTTTTCGATTACTTTTTAACTGCTTCTCAACGCTGTGTGTGCTTCGCGTCAAAAGCTAATAGAATTATCTTTCTTCCCACTATAATCAACTAAACACACCCCGTCGTGTTAAAAACTCTCCCAGGAAACTATCTCTTCATGGTACCGCAGACCACGCGCTATGCGTTGGTATAAAATCAAAGGAACTCAATTTCCTTATCACCAAATTCAGTCTAGCGCTTCGCGCTCCTAAAACAAGGGACTCACTCTCTCTTCCTGGTCGCCTAACTCGAAGGTCAATCACCCCCCCCCCCAAAAAATAGTAACCCACCTTCGTAGGCGCGGGAATTGCGCCAAACATCTCATAATCAACCGCCAACAGTAGCCAGACACTACAAGCACACAGTGTTTGCAAATATTTATAAAAGCAGATGTGCAAAGTATCCATCACGCATATCGATTCAGGCTTGAGCACGCCGGGGAATGGATGAGTTAAAACGTCGCAGCAGCGCGTTCACCTAAGTACAAGCAGTATGCAGTCAAGCAACTAAATAAGTTTGTGTTGTCACTTCGTCTCGAAACACCAATTCCTGGAGATGACCCCATAGGGAGAAATTCCAACAGTGTGAGATCTGGAGATCATGGTGGCCATAGAATCAGGCCCATATCTCCAATCCAGTACCGGAGTATACCATATTCACCCAATCCCGTACAGGAGAATAGAAATGCACCAGAGCTCCATCATGAACCATCATTTACCGTATTTTTCTAGTAAACTGTGGATCGCCTAACGAGGAATCTGACTGTGCAGAGTTCGGGCGCTATTTTTGGAACACTCTGTATAACATTTGAGTAACCTTTTATTCATCATATATTCATTTAATTGATTGCTAATACGATGAGTCAACACAAAGCGCGCGCGCTTTCGTACTGCGAATAACTATTAAATTTTTAACGAATAAAAAAGTTAAATTTGTATAAAAAATTTGGCACACATTGATTGTCCAGTTTTAATGATCTCGCCTGCACGCCTACAGTTGTGGGGAGGATTGGAAGGAAGACTAGCCATATTTCAAGAAAAAATCTAATTTATTCACAATATTAACCACAACTGAAATGCAATCGATCAATACTAAGAGATGCACCCAATTAATCACTATGCAGACAATTAACGAGGAATGCGAGATATGAGAAGACTTTAATGTTTAATACACTTACTTAATTCAATAGTTCTTACTTCTTCACTATTTAATCTAAATTCAATCTCCGGTGATAGTTCGTCACCTTAAGTAATTCAATTATCAAATATTTTATATATTCGATTCACATTCAATTTGATTAATCTTTGCTCCGCTAGCAGTCTATCCTATCTCTCTCTCTCTCTCTAACATGAAAACCTAAACTATATATAGCAGTCATAATTTACATAATCGCGTCTTCTTCGAAGAGGAGTTTTATAATAAAATAATTTTTAAAGACCAGAAATTCCCCAAAAGGACTATTAGTAAGAGAAGCGCGGATAGAACCGTCACTCATTTAGGCATCGATACCTTACCATAGTATAAAACATGTAAATTAGCTAAGGAGATTAAAAAGCACCTTGAAGGAGAGAGAGAGAGATGAGGAGCTCGCTCACACATAATCATCGACCGTGAAGAAGAGTTACTGGAGTGAAAATTTATCAAATTCGTGATTTAATTCTTGGTGACAGCCACATACTATTTAATGAAATTAGCGACAAAATGAGCACAAGGGTTCTAAGTAGGCAATTTATTATTCGGAATAAGTTTTAATTTTACCAGATTAAAGGGAAAATTAGTCCAAAAGTATTCTGAAACAAAGCTTAAGGTATAGTAGTCTTACTTATTCCACGCAAGGGGTTCTGGCAACATCAAGTATAGATTAAAACGTCACTAGTTATTACGGTAGCAATTAATCTTCTTGTAGTCTGCGACACTAAAAATCAGTGCCACGTCATTTAAAATGGCTTTAAATCCCTACAAGAATTTAAACCCGTCTCTTTTCTCCTATCTTCTCATTTCTTATTTAAAAAAATAAATGGTATTTATGTTTAAACCCGATTTTTAAGCCTAATTCTATTTAGAACTTTTGTTCTAATGTTGGTATTTTTGTGTTTGTTAATCTGCTACCAGACTTAAATATACATCCGATAAAAAATGGGATAGTTGTAATAACGTTTGGTGTTGGATGAATATTATAACGCTGTTAATAGTTCGTAGAATTGAATTTTGAGGTTAATATAAATACTTTCCAAGATGAAATTTTGTAAATTATTTGACTATTTCAAGCCGTTGTTAATGTAGTTTTTTTTTATGTCCCGATGACAATAAAACACTTTTGAATACATCTCCATTTTAGCTTTACACAAATATTCTCTCTTGGTTTGTACACTTAATCATAGAATAAACTCTAAAATGGGACAAAATCGCTTTGTATATCTCAGTAGTTCAAACACACTTTGGATCCTTTTTTCACAGTTATTTTGTTATAAGAAAAATAAAAGCAATGAAATATCATTTGGAGGACTTAAAAAATATGTTTATTGCATGGATTTTATTTTAATCCTTTAAGTGTTGGGAGAGAAATTTTATTTTATATTGTGTATGTGTGTCAGAGAGAGAAAATCATTACACGTTTTGCAGGAACTAAGTCGCGTAAAAAAACATTATTAACTACTAGGAAACAAAAACAGCTAGTATCAGAATCTGTTGTTACTAGCGAAATTACGGATGCTCTTCGCATTTTTATTTGTAAATGAAGATTTCTCGGCAATTTACAGCATCATATATATAGGAAGGGTTAATTTTTTTGCTCAAGTAACTTCATATCCATTATTTCTCGATTTGTTTTTAGCGAAATTTCTAATACTAAATAAACATGCTGAATTGCACAAAAAAAAAGCCAGTTGTTCTTAATATTTTTTTTATTTTATACTTTGTGGTTTGTTTTTAATTTTAATGTTATCTACTGATTTAATATGGGGTGATTTATGTGATTTAATATTACTATGATAATATTACTATATTAATATGATTTAATATTACTACTTATGCTCTGTATTTACGGCGCAATAATTTTATTCACAGGAGATTTATAAATGCCGTTGTGTAATATCAAAGTCCTTTGAGTATTATAAGCCTGGTTCTAATTTAAAATTTAATTAAAACAGTCTTTAGGAATAACCATTAATAATGTCGTGATAAGTGAGACTGGGACGCATAAGACCCTCAGAAGAGCTTTTAAATCTGTTTTAGGGAATCTACGAGCATCAACAAACGGGGCAGGAACCCTGAAGTGTAAAATCAATTCTGTGTCCCCGATTTTAAATCTCATCAATAGCTCTCAAAACCCAAATGATATGCAGTGAAATGCAATAGGGTAACCTCCAAATGTAATCACACCTCTACGTGATATGCTCACACTTAAGAAGATTTGTCACATGATAAATCTCTAACAAAGTGAAAAATGTTGTAAAAGGTTTCCTTTAAGTGTATTCAGCATATAAAAATTATAGGATTCGTAATGGTAGCCGTAATTTTGTTTTTAACATTTTTCTATGAAAAGTAGGGCTTTTCTCCATACCTGTCCATTTTATGTTTCATGCTGAGTTGATGAATGACTTCTAAAAATTCAGCACGTTTTCTAACATTTAGTCAATAATCCCGATGACTTTTTTTTCGAAATTACGAACATCACGATGAATTTGAATTACCTACATAATATTAAACGGATAATGATAGAATCACACTACGTTAACTTTTCCGTTGCCATGCAAAAGAAGAAAAAAAAAGTTATTAAGTTCGTTTCTTATAAGAAAAATTCGAATTTGCTTATAAATTATTTACATGCTTTCGATTTATAAATGTCAATAAATTATGATAAAATTAACATAAATACTTTTACTTTTATTATTTTTTTACTTCTTAATCTGTCATTTGCTTCTTTAAAATTCTAGATGTTGGGGTTCGTGTATGCCGCTAGATGGTGCTATTTAAATTACAGTAATAACCCGAACTTGTGCGATAGGTGGCACTATGTGTATGAGTGATAACCGTGTAAGTCGGGGTATAATTACGCATTGGGGTTGAAAACGAAAGAAAATAATAATTTTTTTAAAAAATGTTTAACAAATTCTTAAGTAACACAAATACAAAATCGCAAACCGAAATTTTTTGATGTAGAAGGTTTCATAACATCCAACAAAGTAGTGTGCCGGCTCAAAAAATTTTTCTCAGGGCAAAATTTCCTCGTAACATGCTAATAATCATCTTGTTTTGTTGAAAAGACACGATCTTCGTTGGTGTCTGTGTTGGATGCGATTTTCTAAAATTTGTAATCCTTTTTCAATTAAGCTGAGGGCTACATCTTCATTCGATTTTCTGATTGAGTTAGATCTAAATACTTAAGTTCGTCAATGCCCTGCTCCTGCTCTTGCATTTTTATGAGCTCATGATTATAAGAATTCAGTGATTCTTGAATACCATCCCTATCCACTTTCAAATGCATTTGTTTGGCAAGATCGACAACTTCTTCAATCCATTACCAATTTCATCAGGTTTTGGCACCCATTCCACCTGTTTCAGTAATGAAAAAAAAAAGAAGATTAATCGTGGAGATTTGAAAATCTCGAAACTTCGGGTTAGCGTTAGTCGAGGTATTATAGTATTAGGTGTGTATTATGTTTACCCAAACAACATGAAACAACAAAGGAAACAAAGAGGCTGTACGGGCCATTCGATCTCAATTAGCGAAATTTTTATCTTTATTATATTTGAACGAAACCAATTGAAAAGAAGTCTGTATCACATTTGCTTTAAAATTCTAGATTTATAGTGAAGAGATGATTGAGTACAGTAGAGCGTCGTTTATCCGAACATTTATTATCCGGAACGTGAAACATCCGAACCAGTTATTTTTTATTTTATCAACTGCATGTATACTGCTTATGAATATGTTTTCGAACAGTGCAATGCTCGACAGTTGTTTCACGTGAGGCCAAAAAGGACGGGAAAACCCAAGGTGAGGGATATTTGGGGAATTTCAGTTATGTGATTTGGTACACATCTGTGCGGAATACTAGATTAGTTTGTTTCTAAGTGAGGGGGTGTATAGGTACTCTTTTGTTGAGTTGCGAACTGATATAGCTTCTAATTCAAAACGGAAGCACAATGTCCTGAACATAGACACAAAACTTTAAATATTGAACCGTTTCGTGAAGGGAGAAAGCGGAGCGATGCAGAAGACTGTGGATTTCAAATGCTAAATTGTGACTTCCGTGCAAGAAGAATCCGACCCTGTCGACGATGAAACGGATGAAGACGAGGACAACGACAACGAAAGTAGCAAGGGTCCATCCAATGCTGACTCGTTTTTCTGCGTTAAAGACAGCTGTGGAGTGGTACGAACAACAATAAGAGTACTGTCCTACTCAACTACTGCTGCTGAACAGAATCAGAGACCTTGCTTTGAAAAACGAAGGTGTACAATAATACAGCGAAAAATAATTGATTATTTTCCACAATAAAGGTAAAATTACGACATTTTGCATCTATTTTACCTTTTCTTCAAGCACGTTTCCCGCATGGGATGACTTTCAATATTCGTATAGTGTCAGGTTGCATTTGGTTTTCGATTATCCGAACAGTGTACGGTCCCAATTGATTCGGATAAACGACGCTCTACTTAAATTATAAATCTTACGCATAAATTTCAATGTTTGTATATTTGCTTGGGACTTCCTTCACAAATTCACACCATTGATTGCATCGTTCCTAATTTTTGCTGGCAGCTTCGTTGATGTTTCAAAGATTCCGTACTCATACTTCCAAAAGAAAAAAAAATTATTTTGAGTGAATTTTTTTAAAAGCCCCTTGCTTAGGGAAGGTTTTGTGTGTGTATGCAGGGACGTCTTAAGGCAGGAGCCGACTGGGCCTCGTCCACAATGGGGCCCTCGTCTCGTTATCGGCTCAGCCTGAAGATCATAATTCGAATAATTTCAACGGTCAAATGTTATTTCCGGTTGTACTATCTGAAAAACTGGGTATTTTGGACGATATCTCAATTGGCTACATGAGATGATTGTTGTCCACGTACAGGTCTAGGCCTACCACCATACCCCATCATTACTCATTCAGTCAAAAGGCGGCAGTCGGTCGAGCTGGTTTGTACAATTGTAAGTCATTCACAATTATTTGTTTCGGGTTATTGTTTATACAACGTATGCTAAAACTGACTTCTTTTAAGGCTCTTGGGGGGGGCTACTTTTTAGTAGGGGCCCAGGGCCTCTTAAGACGTACCTGTGTGTATGCTGAGATTTGTAGCCAATAATGGAAAACCATTCCCACACACACACACATTCATGTTTAAAAAACGATTATTGGATTTGGCGACATCTTTTGATTTGGCAACTTTAAAAAATTTTTTTTGCAGAAATTGACTACTTTTGAGGTGCCATTATAGACATAAACTCTCGTAATTTTGACTATTAGGCTTACGTGAAATTTGTGGCGAGCTTATTTCTTTTGTTGAGTAGCGATCTTCTATGAGTGAGTTTTGCGGAAATCAACTCCCAAAAGGAGGAGGGGGGGGGGTATAGATAAAAATTCTTTTTTCTTAGATTTATAGACTTAAAACTCGGCAATATTTCTTTGGTTGAGTAGAAATTTCCTAATAACGGGTTTTTAGGAAATCAACACCAAGGGGTGGGGTGACGAGGGTGTAAAATATATAGTTCATTTTAGAAGTTCAAGTCCTGTTCTTTTTAAATCAAGGAGGGGGGGGGGCTATAAAATTGTTTTTGAATACAATCGAAAACTTAGTGCAAGACTTAAGTAGCAAAAACTTTAAAATAAATGCATATACTCATACATTGTCTTGAAACAAGCAGCGAATTGGGTGAGTAATGGCTAATATTAAATGTAAGTTATAAATCGTTCAAAAAAACAAAAAAAAACGCAGACGATCTTCTGTTATTCGCATAAAAAATCAAAAGCTCAGAGGAAGGAGGAAAACAATACTTGCATTATATTTCGCTGTATCATTGAAACTTATTTTAAATATATTATGTAACAGCTTCTTTAAAGAATTCTTATTCTAGAATGACCTTGAGGTTTTTATTGGCTCTTGGAAATTAGCATTAGAGAGGAGAAAGGAGTAATAGCTCCCTAATAAAATTACATTCATGTTCTATTTTTCCCTCCCTCCTTTTTCATTAAGGTGACTGAGTTCATTCGGAACCATGATTTTGAAAAAGCGTATAAATGGATCATTTTTTGATATTTAGTGTCAGTTGAGAATAATAATATGCATATAAAGTTTTTTTAAGAATTTTTTTACAAGAAAAAATTATTTAAATTCAATTTTTTGGCAAAAATACAAAGAAAAACAGACATATTTTCAAAATATTTCTTTTTGAAAAAGGCTGCAAAAAATATTTCTGCCTGTATTTTTACCTAAGATTTCGGAACATCACATGCATTAGGATTTTAATTTATAGTTTAGAAGTGGGGTTTATTCACATTTTGTTCCTGATGCCACCTGTCTGACGTAGTCAGATCGAGGCCCACGAAATTCATCATGGCATCGGGCTAGATTGTACGCTTGTCGTTAGCCGTAGCTTTGAGCACCATTTAGGTGACAGTACGATTTGGCTCGGTTCCACCCCAATTTTGAGGGAGAACCCCTGGGAGTGGTCAGGGGCCTCCCACCTCTCTTCCCCTTCCACCAACCTCACGAGAGGACTTGTGGCTCGACGGCTATTTAGAGTACCCCCTTGCCGAGAAGGCACTATACATTTACAAACATCCATGTCTTCTCCAGGATTCGAACCCAGGCCCTACGGCACAACAGTCAGCGTCGCTAACCACTACACCGGATGGGCGACTCATATTTTAATACATCAGAGTCGAGAAATCTTGAGGAAAAAAAAAACACTCGTTATTATTTTAATGGATCGCAACTCCGAAAATTATGCGAATTTTTCAAAACTCCTGGTGCAAGCTCAGTAGAGAAGTCCTAGCTCTATAGAGGCAAATTATTATTGTTATAGAAGCCTTTTTCATAAAAGAAGAATGATTTGAAAACATGACATTCTTTCTGCATTTTTCTGCCAAACCATTGCATTTAACTAATTTTTTATTGTAATAATATTTTTAAAACAACTTTAAATTCACGGAATAAACGTGGAATGATGTGAGAAGTGAGGAAATTATTCTGTTTTATTCCACTTTGTTGCTTAGTATGTTGCACTAATGAAGCTTAACCCTATGTTTTTATCTTGAACAAACCGAAGCTTATTGAAGAATGCTCCAAAGTTCCCGCTGGAAACAAAGAAGTAGAACCTATTCTTTCTTGAGTGCACTTCCCGAATGAGTACTTATATATGCAGTTTGTGTGTGCATATTTATTAGAGATAAAAGCCATTAGAGTTCATATTAATCGATATTGTCATGTCAGAAAATGGTCAACATCAAGGGGGGGAGGTCTTATTATCATTCTGCTTGTGCTGTAATTAAATCAGTGATTTTCTATTTGTACTGCGCACCTTTAAAACGCAAAAAAAAGATTATGTAACCAGCGGCTGTATTTATTTTCATTTATTTATATAATAAATGCTAGATGGCATCACCAGACAGAATACTTGAACGGCTTTCCTCTGGTGGTGGAAGAGAAACCGGTGGAATGAGTCAATTAAGCTGCTGAAGCCCTGGTAAGGGTATTTAAAAGGTATTAATTTTTTAAGGAAAATACTTAAAATTTGTGAAGTGATTTTAAAATGCAGCTACTCCTACAAAAATTTACGTACACGCGGGAAATTTGATTTACAAGTACATCAAACTATTATAATAAAAGTTGGTATGGGTTTTGCGATAACATTATTGGTATTCGTATAATACTTCTTTTTATGAATGCTTATTGAAAATTCCTTAAAAAATGTATGAACCTGAGTTCAATTATTTTAAAAAAATAAGTATTGCTTTGATTCAAAAATGCATATCAACTTTTGTTATATGTACTATTAGCTATAGGTAGAAAATTTAAAGCATTAGGCACCATAGAAAAAAACCTTAGCACTTTAAATAAGGACAAACTATTTATTTTATCTTTCTGAGATAAGTAAGTTTACAGTTTTGATTTGCGAATAAAAGAACGTAAAAGCTATCATAATTCTGCACTTTTTTTTAATTTAGAGCTTTCAAATCTTGTGAGGTTATAGAAAAATATGCAAAGAATAATTTAGACTAAAGAAAATTTATTTGATTTTTTGACCGCTTTTTGTCAATTTAATCGTATTGTGCACGATTAAAAAAAAAACGCAGATTTCGCGTGGATGAAAACATTTCTACCAATATTAAACTTTTAATTCGGAAAATTACAGACGGTAAAACAAAAAAGGAAAAATATTAAACACCAAGATCTCTAAAAATGATGTAGTACGTAAGCCGACAAACTGTGATATTGTGTGAAAATAGTGTTGGAAATATAAAAAGTCTCTAAGCAAAAAAAATTGTTCAAAAATTTTTTTATTAACCATACATTCAATATTTTTAAAAACCCGTATTAAGAGTGAAAAATAAAATAATTTGCTAAGAAAATCGGATTGAATAGAAATTAATTAAAAGAAAAGTTTGCGTAAAAATAAAATTGGGAAAATAATTCCCATTTTTAAACATAACCTTATTTCTCGACAACCGTTAATTTCACTAATTTATATCTGGAATTGAGTGAAATATGATCAGTACTGGATAAATTAGGGACGCCTAATTAGATACAAATTATTGCGAATTGCGGCTGTTCAAATAATTGCTTCTTGTCTGTGCTTCAACCATTCGCAACCATTACACCACTACCCTTTGCTCTTGACAGAATTTAAGTTTTTCCGTTTAGAAAACTGTTTTGCAACTTTCAACATGTACTGTTATTAAAAACTTTCTCCGTTTAAGACGAAAAGTTTATGTTGCTTATTATGTCTTTTATCCGGTGGAAATCTTTAATTGAACTTCTTTTATAATTTTGACTAGCTGGTATACACGCTATTCGCGCGAGGGAATTAAAAATTAAATAATACAGATAGAAGGATAAAGAAGTTTTAAATAAGTTAATTTTACATAAATTGCAAATTAAACATAAAAAGCTTTTTATATATCTCAGCTGAACAAAAAAACCATACATGTTAAAAAAAAGTCTGAAGATCTAATAGCTGATAAAAAGGATTTTTTTTTAAATTTATAACGCCCCGTAACTCTCTTGTGGGTCGATTTTTGAAAACATTTTCCTAAGCTAATCTCTGCTCAGCAAAAGAAACACATTGTTACAAATTGTGTGTAATGAACGCTTAAAATAGTGAAAATAATTTATATCTGGATGAGTAATACGTTAATATTACTTAATGTTGTGTATTTATTTTATATTAAAATTATAATATTCGCAAGCAACGCCGTTCTTTACGTTATAATGGCGATTCATTGTAACATAGCGAAATGTTGGTGATAAAGCCAAGTTGGCATCATTTTTGGCGACCACGTTGGCAAATTGGCAATTTATCGAACGGTGCAGAAGTTTCTTTGCTGTAGCGCCACCTGGTGGGGAGCTGCAACAAAGGGGATAGCACAAAAATATTCTACACAAAAAATCTATATACGTGCCAGTTTTCATAGGGATCAGTTGAACGGTGTAGGAGTGAAGCGCGCTTTCATATATACATTCATTCATTTTTATGTATAGAGATATGTGTTTCTTGCAGCATATGGTTGACTCGTATTTCTTTATGAAAACAAAAATATGAATATAATGCGATATTTGGCAACAAATATTTTTATTGTTTAATTTATATTGGATCGTCTTTTAAATATTCCACTCTATTAAGGCTGCCTTATCTTGATGTTAAAGAATATCACCCGAATTCGGAATATTTTTTCAGATATAAAAGCACTACAGCATTAATATTATATTCTGGCTTCGCTATCCTATATATAATCGCTTATTTTATCCGAGCTGATTACTACTAATTTTTTTCCGAGTTGATACATTTTTTCTGGTGTAAAATGTGTGTTGCACATTTTTCCTCCAATACTGTTTGACGGGTCTATCCGCGACTATATTAACACCTTGGGGGCTCTTCTGGGGAAAAATACTTTTATTCAACCAACTTTCGCTGACCAAGAAAGCGTGAAGTATATTATAAATTCTGTTTTTTCACGAGTTTGAGAGTTGGCACGTTGGAGTTGGCAAGTTGGAGTTGGCAAGTTGGAGTTGGCAAGTTGGAGTTGGCAAGTTGGAGTTGGCTAGTTGGAGTTGGCTAGTAGGAGTTTGCGAATTAGTTTGTTAGTTGAATATTGAATGAGAACGTGGAATTATAAAGAGGTCTTGGAGTTGTCCAGGAAACGGATTACGGAGAGTGGATCCGACGTCATTGATCGAATCCCGATAAAGATCTCCTGCAAGATTCAAGTTTAGGATCCACTGCATAAAATGTACAGGTATCGTGAGCTTGTTTAATTAAAAGTTAGCTTATTAGTGTGCGACGTAGTTTATATTGAGCGTATTTAAGCTATCTCAGATTCAGTTGAGGGTCCATAGTATTATCCCCGTGTTAGTGAATCTCACCTCCGCGCTCTACTATTTGATCGCCTATCTTAATTAGATTATTGCGTCTTTTTGATATTTTGGTAACAATAAATTAATTAGATTGAAATCATGTCTGTTGATCATTCAGTTTCTCCCACACACCTAGCCGGGATTGCGGGTAGACAAGGGGTTTCAGAGGCAAGCAGGAATCGACAGGTATTACAACTGTAATGGTCTATTCTTGTACATGTTAAAAGGAAAAATTGATTACTTATGGGATATTCTGAAATTTTAAAAAAGGCTATATGTTATAAGCCAGGGGTGGCCAACCCAAATGACCTTGCGGGCCACTTCAGAAAATTATTATAATCCCGCGGGTCCCATATAAAAATATGTGTCTTTATGTTAAATTTGGATCCGTGACAAACATTTATTGAAGTGAAAATTTAAAACAATAAACTATTATTACTGCTTTTCATTATTTTTCATGTATACAAACATAAATAATATTAATAATAATAATAATGCAATGATCAAATAATGTATAATTTTTTAATTAGTGAAATATTTGTTTCTCAATTCTTTCATTTAGTTTTTGCAAGTCGATCTCAAATGCGTGTATCTGCACATCGTAATTGATGTTGTAAGTTTTCGTCCGATAAGTTTTCACGTGATTTATTTTTGATAAATTTTGTCTCCGAAAAGTGCCATTCGCAACTGTAAGTTGAGAAAAAGTTACAGGGATCACAAGTGTGATGCTGCGCTACACAATGCAATACTGCCCCCTTCTAAGTATATATAAAAGCACAAGCAACGTGATAAAAAAATTAAACATTTATGGGATTTGTTACAAAACACTACACTAAAAACAAAAATAATGCACAAAATCGCATTTTGTAACGTTGGGGGCTTGCAAAATTATTCAAGGCGTCCGTGAATTGGCCACCCCTGTTATAAGCAAATGTATGAATTACAATGTTGCGCATTTTCATGAAAATGGGGGCATTTTTTCTATCTCAAAATGTGTTTCGCGTTTATTTCAGCTCTGGTACATTTGGGAAAGACAGCTTTAACACCCAAATTCATTTAGAGTAAATCGCGAGGGGCGCGTAATTTATTCTAGAAATTTCTAGTATTTAAAACAAATTTTTCTTTAAACACGAAACCAATAACACACACGTATGTCACATAATCAAAGCTCGCCCGAAAAGTAAGCACAGAAATTCAAATTCGCAAACATAACTCCACAAAAGCAAATGAAATGCACAGTCGCAGTCAAATATTTGACTCCAATGTTGTCTCCATCATCCTGAAGCCTTCATTTATATAAATATCTATTTTTGTTGTCATATTTGGCGAGTTGGCAACGAAATGTATCGTCCAAGTCCTTCCTAGTCGCCAGCATTATTGAAAGTGCCCTACAAACGATCTTTCCGACCATTTCCTTCCTTTTAGTAGAGAAACAAAAACATAATTCAAACTTTTCTGACTATAATGCTATCGTAATTTTAATGTGTCAGTTCATTTGCATAAATAAGTGCGTAAAATTTATAATTTTTTTTCATTGCGTATTTCTTAAATTCTTTACAAATATGTATTCCACACAGAGGAAAATATACATGTGGCATCACCATTTCGTGTAAGATATTTTTCGTAATATGAAGACTTGTGTTTACAGCCCTTTTGATTTTTGAGAATAATATTGATCCTATGGAATATCTCCTTATCTCATCTAGACTATTATATTGACAGGAAAGCAATAAAATACACCCAAAAGAATAAAAAAATAAGGAAGCTTTTCGTCTGATTGCCTTTTTTTATGTGTATTTCGGCCATTTGCTTGCGAATTTTAAAAAAAAGTCAAAAATACTTTGTAAATTTTGCGAAAAAATGCAAATAAAAAATTTCTAATGTTTTATTCTGTTGTGAATGCCTTCTGTTTCGTTCAAATAAATACAATACTCTCGATTTTAGAAGGCAAATGGCTATTTTTTAGGCTTAACAGTAAGTTATCGAACTTTAAATGTTAATTAGATCCTTAAGCTAACTTCGCGCAAGACACGAATAGGCTAAATTTGTCTATTTGCGAGATTTATAGTTTAAATATGATTCGAGCTTAGATGGTGTACCCTGTCATCAAGTTACGTCCAGAATTATTTGAACCAATATTTTAGAGATACAGCTTTAGATCCATCCATATCAAAACTTTCAATACTAATTCAGTTTTAAGCAAATAAAGAAAAAGTGACAGAGAGAATTTATAATAGTAATATATGATGAAATATTCGATGTTGAAAAAATATTTTTGCAATGTATGCAGTATTAATATTTGTAATTAATATTTGAATTTGAGCTAGTAACCGTATTATTTGCTGGCGACTTCAATCATTTTTTACCCCTTTTTTTAGATACATACTCGCGATGATATCTTCAAGATTATAAAATTAAGTGCAATATTCCTTCTTATATTTTTTGTATAATTATGAATATTCATCTCATAATTAATGTATGGCACATCTTTGATTTTTACCATTCTTTTGTTTTGCCTTTCTACTTTTTTTTTTACTTTCTTAATTTCTTTCTTTATAAATGGGCGAATTTCAAGACAGTCACGTGATAATTACAATCACGTGTTCTTCATTGAATTCAAATCTGATATTAGACTTGTACTTGTTGTTCTACTTGTGGAATTTATATACAATTCTAAATTTGATAAGTTGGTAAAAATATTCAAGTGTTAAAATTCTTTAAAAAAATTTCGAAAGTGAAAAAAAAAATTAATTTATACGAGTACTTTTAAATCGTGCATTTTGTTTACCTATGTCCGTAATAAAAATTGACAAATTTGTACTTTTTAAAAGAAAGTTTCTGCAAAAAGAAAAAGTTGTAGGGCAACAGTGAAGCACATGAACTGGTTGAAGCGACTATGACGTCACATAATTTAGCCCATTGCGTGTATCTTCATTTTATTGAACTAATTGTTATCCTTAAAGTTCAAGTGTATGTAATGATCTTGATTTCATAATTCAAAGAATATTTCAGCTTTCTTCTAATTATTTATTTTTTAATTCTCTAATATGATCATTCTGTTTGGATATTACAAAATTTTTGAATTTCTTTCAAGGCAGCACCAAAAAGTATTTTTAAATATTATAACTGAAAAAGAATATTATGGAATTTTATTTTCAATAAAATCAGGGATTCTAACTCTGTGTGGAACTGTAAGCTCCTATCAAGATCTTTGCAAACACAGGCTCGAATTGCGAATACGAACAATCATTGTAAACGACTTAAGAACAAGAATCACAGATTTAAAAACAAATATGAACAAGAGTTCCATTAACTTTCCTTGTGTTTTAGAATTGAAGGCCGCCTTCTCGATGCTGGACAAGAATAAGGACGGTCGCGTGAATGAAAACGAGATCAAGTGTATGCTAGAAAAGCTGGGCATTGTTCTCACGGACACTATGGTTGGAAAACTTATTGATCAAGCGAGCAAGAGAGGTTAGTATAATATTTATTAAAGTATCAAGAATTTTAAACGCATTTCGTGATATTTTTTTAAATTTTCAAGTTTGTTTTGCTTTAATAATAAAAAGCAAACGATTTATTTTATACGTTCGTAGTACGAAAATAGATAATTGCATTTATCGTGACTATGACGTCATGTGTTTTTATACTTGATTGGCTAAAAACACGTGGTTTAAAATTATCATGTGATTATGACGTCACATGAATTTAGTCCATTTTGTATATATTTATTTACGGATCATTTTGTACGATTTAGTAATTATTTAAGATAACTACAGACGATTTTTTAATGGATAAATTTTTGCACAACTTTTAAAGAATTTTTAATCGATAGTTATTTACAGTTTCTGTCGATTTTAATTTGTCAGAACTTAAGAAATTAATACTAAAATTAAAGATGGAATGGACTAAATTCATGACGGTCACATGATAATATAAACACGTGTTCTACATTGAATTCAAAACAGACATTAAACTAGCTCGTACTTTTTATTCTATTTGTAAAATTTGGGTAAAATTGCATAATTGGGTAAAGATGCTCAAGAGTTATAAAAAGAAATCTCTGCAAAAAGATTTTAAAATTAAAGAAAAAAAGTCTTGTTTTATACATGTACTTTTAAATAAAGTGACAAATATTAATTTTTTTAGAAAAAGTTTCTTTAAAAAGCGTCATTTGGAAACAATGAAGTAAGTGCATGAACTGATTTGCTGAAAATAGATAATTGCATTTATCGTGACTATGACGTCACATGTGTTTTTGAACTTGATTGGCTAAAAACATGTGGTTTAAAATTATCATGTGATTATGACGTCACATGAATTTAGTCCATTTTGTATATATTTATTTACGGATCATTTTGTACGAAAAAATCGAATAACAATTTTACATCTTTACAGCATTAGAAAATAGTGTGAAAATCTGCAAGTTGACATTTATTTTCTTAATATTTATTTATATCATCACAAAAGGAATGTTATTAAAAATTCTTAATCAAATATGCCCCTTTTTTGTATTTTGGACCAGAGCTTATATATTCTTTATTTTTTTTACATGAATCGTTCCTTTACAATACTGATATAAATTGGAAAACCTGTTTTAAATTAAATACGTTCAAAGTTCATTAAAAAAATTGAGGACTAGAGAAGTATGTGTGAAAAATATTAAAACTCTATTATCAAACAACGAAATATAACGATGATGATATAATATTTCATTTTAATTCAACCATGTAAATAAAGATTATTTGTACATTTTTCATTTAAAAAATATAATTCATGCTTTATATTGCACACGTGTAATAAATATTGCAATATATTTATTTTTCGCAAAATCTCTCCTGAAAACATTTTTTAAATGAAATAATAAAACAGATAAAAATCAAAAGCCTATATCTCTGGCCTGAGTGTAGATCAATTGAAATTTTATTCTCGAACTCTCCAGTAAGTACAATATATTTCTTCGAACAGAAAACAATTAACATACGTATATGAATCCACAATATCATGAATTTAAGGTTCACACAAACATGAAACATCTGAAGTCACAATAACAAATGCATACTCGTCCTCAAACTCCAATGCGATGGTATTTATATAGGTTTCTTTATTATTGTAGTCAAATTTCATTAAATAATCATTCTACACTCTTCTAGATTTGTCTCGGAAGAAATATCTTTGCCTCCAAACTTGGCAAGTTGACGACATTTAGCGCCCAAATTTTTCGCCAAGCTGCCCCTACCTATTCAGCATCCTCTCCTTGCTTTCTAAATTTAAACTTTTCGTACCATTATTTAGTGCGATTTTCAAATAGGGGGGAGGGGGGAGGGACATTCCTAAAATTAAGAGTTGTTTTTAGATGCTTCGCGTCAGATAAAACTATAATCATTTTATTAAAAAGTTAAAGGATGAAAATCTAATGGAATATCAGGGAAAAAAATGTCTAATTATTAAAACTGTATCTAATTATGCGAAACATTGATTAAAGAAGTTAGAAAAATTAGACAGTGAAATAATATAATTTGTTTTATACAATTTATTCTAAAAATGGTTAAATGATACTGAATTCTCCTCACCAAATAATTTTAAATGAGAAAAATAGAAGGCTGATTTAGCACATTCTATTTCTCTTTTTCTACTTTCCTTTTTGCGTATGAAATCCTTAGTTGGTGCAGAGTCTACAATTGGATTTTAAAATTATCGCATTGTGTAATTACGATTCCAAATGTATAATGAAATAATCCTTTAAATTTTTAAAGGCGATCGTCTACTGAGTGAAGACGAATTTCTATCTTGGATGGCCCACCAGAGTGTCCAAGAAGACGTTATGGCAGATCTCATGGCGGCTTTTAGGGTGTTTGACAAAGACAGAAATGGATACATCACTCGGGTAAGGGATGTTTTGTTGATTTTTTCTTATTTTAATGCTTTAATAAAAAAAATAGTCAATTTCCCTTTGGATGACTTCATAAAATCTCATACAAAGCCGTTTCATTCTACAGAAGCGTGTATTTTCAGCTTTTACATCTTTCTCATATTACGAACAGCACAAACTATGCAGGGATTAATTGCAGGGATTAAACCAGCGTTTCTCAAACTGTGGAGGACGCCCCCGAGGGGGGCGTGATAACTCTACGAAGGTGGCGAAAACATATTAAAAAGTCGAAAACAAAATATTTTTTAAAAAATTATAAATTTACTGAAAGTAAAAGAGCAAAATACATTCCGACATAATAAAAAATAAATACACATTTACACTGATATAATACACTTAAATGTATGAGTACTGCACAATGGGCTTTATAATTAATTTGACAGTACTAAGTTAAGAACAAGTTTAATAATTCCCAGTAACACCCCCCCCCCCGGGCTAGTCGTATATAAAATTATGTACAAAAATTAACACTCATCTTGATAATGTGTACGGTTTATAAGTAACACCTTATTTGCTAATTAAAAGTTACGCGATTCGCTCCCCAATGTCACCGTTTTCTACGAAGGCGCACGTATGTTACGTAAGGGGAGGGGAATAAAAAGAAAGAAAGAAATAAGTAAAACGTTCTTTGAAATAAGTAAATCTCTCGCGAGCACTGTCAAGGTCCTTTTATCGCATTCCAAAACATTCGGAATAATTTTACGAATAGCAGTGCACAGAAAATATCGTACTTCGGAAAGACGTATATATACATCCGGAGCAATTAATGCTTTGGCTCAACGAGACGTTTATATACGTCGGTGACGCTTGAGAAGTTTTGTCGTATTGTAGCTTTAGCGTCAAAATATATTGTTATTGAATTCAATACATTATTATTGTATACGGGAGTGGGAGGTGCGAAGAAAATTATGATTGAATATTGGGTCGTAAAAATTTAAAGTTTGAGTGTGAAATTGAACTTTGTGTGTTTACGCATTTATAGGACGAGCTCCGAACAGCAATGGAAATGATTGGTGAACCAATGTCAGAAGAGCAGCTAGATTTGATGATACGGGCCACGGATATCGACAACGACGGCAAGATCAACTACGAAGGTGAGATTATTCAACTTTGTCGTCATTATCATACGTAATAAATTCGTGAGTTTCAGATGCGGCACTTTTCTAATATCTAAAATATTGCAAAGCAATTTATTCTATCTTTGATGTCCTTGAATATAAAGAATGCAACTGCCCATCCTGTACAGCGGTTAGTGACGCTGACTGCTGTGCCGTGACGCTTGGGTATTTCGGAGAAGGCACATACAGCGATTTTCGTATCCATAAAATCTATCGAGTCGAGATCGATCCCGGAACATTAGGCTTACGAAGCGGGCATGCTACCGAGACACCGAGCCGACCGTCTAGATCAGTGGTGGGCAAACTTTTTTAATGGGGGGAGGGGGCCAAAAAGTTTAAGAAATTCTAGGAGGGCCAGAATTATAGAAAAAATGCATTTTGTGTTAAAGCTTTTAATCATAATGTTATAAAAACATTACAGCATTACACACAAATGTTAAAATTACTTTTTACCTTAAATGATATTTATTTTAGCTTTTATTCGAAGGCTCTGACATGTTAGAGGTGTGAGACATATGGAATTGTTTTTGATTTTCCATGATATTTTCGAAAGCAGGTTCCAGCTGTGACAAAGCAACTATCAGCAGTGCGAAAAGGTGTTCATCAGTCAATCCGTTTCTGATTGAGTTTTTCAGCAATTTCATGGTCGAAAAAGTCTGTTCGCACACATAAGACGACGCAAACATCACCATAATTTTCTGGGTGTGAGTAATCATCTTTGGGAATTCAGCTTTCGGCAGTGCTCTATAAAAATCTAGTTTTGTGGAATTCAAGAACAATTGCTTTAAATGGGTACTACACTGCATTTCAATAATTTCCAACTGCAATTCTGGAGATACATTTTCCGGGTCTACATTAAACGGCATCGAGAAAACATCTAGCGATGATTGAATGTTCTTAAAATCTTGAAACCTAGTTTCAAATTCTGCGTGAAGTTTTTCAACACCTGACTGAAATCTTTTAGTTTATTCTCACTTACAGGCGACATGGATTTTAAACGCGGAAAGTGAGTTAAATCGTTCTTCGCCATGCAGTTATAAAATAGAAAAGGCTGAGTTTTAAATGATTTCAGACAACCCCAAGTCTCATCTATCAATTGGTTCTTTCCTTGCAATTTTTTGTTTAATTTGTTATAGCGTTCGAGCAAATAGGTAACGAATGCAAAATCGGCACACCAATCTTTGTCTTCAGAAATCAGACCATTTGTCTGGTTTATTCTTTAAGAAATCTTGTATTTCCTCTTTTAAATTCTCCAAACCTGTTCAAATGCATATCCAAAACTTAACCATCTTACTTTCGTGTGGTAAAGAAGGTCAGAATAATCTGCGTCGACTTCAATCAAAAATTTTTGGAATTGTCGGTGTACCAAGCCCCGAGATCGAATCGTATTAATTAGTTTTGGAACCACATTAAGTACATGAAACCACATTAAGGTGAACACCTGGTGAATTATACAATGTAAAAATACAACATCGTGATTAGGATCCTAATTCCGAAAAATACCTGAAAATCCCGAGTTTTTTCCAACCATATTTGGGGCTCCATCTGTAGTTATATTGCATAATTTTGAAATGGACGCATTTAAATTTTGAAGGGAAAGTTCGTTATAAATTATTTGCCCGTCGTTTTTCCTTTTATCGATTGCAGACAAGCTTGCTCTTCAGTAATATTAAATTCGTCATCAACGCCTCTAATGAAGATTAATAATTGTGCAGTGTCACTTCTATCCTTACTTTCATCCATCGTCACTGAAAAATATTTAAAGTTTTCTATACGCTGCCTAAATTGAGTCGACAAGTTAGATGCAATGGCATCGATTCGCATTGTTACTGTTTTCCGCGATAAGCTGACAGACTCAAACTCTTTAATTTTTTCTGGACATAAAATTTTGCTCATACTCACCATACAATCTTTCACAAATTCTCCTTCTGAGCATGGTTTGTTATATTTAGCTGTTTTATAAGCAACAATATATCCAGCCATTGTAGAAGCCTTTTGAGCAGTCTTTTGCTTTATAAGCATATTACGTTGAGCAAATATTGTTTTTAATAAGATTTCCGCATTTTTTTTTCTGCGTCATTCATCAAAGCATATTTGGTTTTTGAATGTTTGGTGTTGAAATGGCGAGCAAGGTTAAAATCTTTAAATACCGCCACTGCTTCATAACAAATAAGACATATTGGCTTACCGTTGTATTCTGCAAAAAAATATTTCAAGTCCGCTCTTCTTTAAACAAACGATACTCGGAATCAACTTTTCTTTGTTTATTCTCCATTATCTTAAAAGGGGTGTTTTTTTTCAAAAATTTATGAATGTAAAGCATTACGCGAACAAGCAAGAACAAGAGACAAAATTAACGTAAAATGTGCGGATCGGTCAGTGACAGCTGGCGAGTGGCGACTGAGTTCACTCGCCCGCGCCTCTCATTTAACCACGCTTTGCACACCGTATTATGCAACACATTAACTACGCGGCTAGTTCAGCTTCTTCTGTAGGCTATGCATCTATTATTCTACTAAGTAAAATCCACTTTAAACTTCTCGACCGTCAAAACGTAATTGTAGCGGGCCATGTATTATCCATGTCGATAAACCTTCGGCGGGCCGTACTTTGCCAATCACTGGTCTAGATGCTTAAGAACCTTATAAATCTCTTACGGGCTTTAATGCAGAGAAATATCCAATGCCCGCTGTTCAAAGTGTTAAAGCTCTGTAAGATTTAGAACAACTACGTTCAAGGTTCCTTCAGCCTTTAGATATGAGAAGAAGTTATTGCTTGACCAAGTATTTCAACAAACTGCTCAGTTATGGTGATCAACACAGAACCTCTCAATACTTAAAAAATTGGACAGATAATCAAAGGTTGAAACGTAAAAGCCCCTTCTCCCAAGCACTTGCACAATACCTGAGTTTTAATGTGGAGCACCACTGCCCCTGACATCCATTATCAATCCTGTTCTTGGACTCCCGGGAGTCACGTTCCATACTACTTTAAGTACCAATGTCAATAAATTGTCTGACCACCCCGAACTTCTAAAACAATTGGCTCTGGAGGTGATTGATGGGATTCCACTGGATGCAGTGAAGATCTATACGGATGGCAGTAAGGGAGAAACAAACACTACTGGCAGTGGAGTTTTGATTGAACTACCTGGCCGCATCACCAAAATTCAGAGAAGAAATGCTGATCACGCTTCTGTCTTCAGAACGGAGCTAATAGCTATCCTGTGTGGTCTTTCATTGATTAATAACATACAAGGCCAAGCTTTTTCTGAAATTTGGATCCTGACAGACAGCCGATCTTCCATTCAACATTTATCGAATTGGCCATCTATCAGTGACAGTACTAGCAGGAGTATTCTGCACCTTTTTAAGCAGCTTTCAGATCGGCACCCTATCCATCTACAATGGGTCCCTTCTCATGTAGGCCTGCCCGGGAACGAAGAAGCGGATGATCTTGCGAAAGCAGCTGCCAGTGATCCTGTGGACCCGGAAGACCACATGGTCCTTACGTCAACCGAGATCTACTCCAGGGTTAAAGAATTGATATTTAGAACCTGGGTTGTCCCTCCTGTACACCCATGGTATTTTCAAAGACATCCTGGATCCTCCATATCATTCAAGGGTTCCAGATCGTATCAGACGGCATTCTCGGAATTTTCGACTGGTCACCTGAAGTGCATGAATTTTGAAGGTGGTAAAAGAAGCTACCCAATTTGCACCAAATGTGAAATCAGTCCTTTTTCTCCCCAGCACATTCTGCAATGTGTGGGGTTTTTCATGTGCTGTTGCTTCTCCCCTGCTGTTCTTAGACTTTTTGAAGATAAATGGACTCATGGATCTGGTCTAGTTTCACTAGACCAGATGGGGATTAGTCCCACCACCACCACAACTACGTGAAAGACAACACAATTATCTGGAAAATACTACAGACGATCACCAACGAAGATTTTTAAAATCGTGTGCTGCGCTTGGGTCACAGCAGACACTCTCAAATCTTTGTATCAGAATTTTACGATACGGCTATGTAGACATACGATTTGATATATATATAGGAAATATACCTTTTTCTTAAATGTTATCTAGGCTTTGATGTGTTGTTGTTTCTAATGACACCCGATGAACGATGTCTGGTCGAGGCCCACGAAATTCATCGTGGCAAGGGGCTAATTTATGTCTTTCGTTTCCTTTGAGCAGCATGCAGGTACCAGTACCTTTTGTGTTTCCGTTCCACCCCAATTTTCTGAGAGAATACCCTGGGGGGAGGGGTCAGGGAGCTTTCACTTCTATTCCCCAACCACCAAACTTTCGAAGTCTTTCGGTTCGACGAATATTTACAGTGCCCCCATTCCACACGGACTCTATACATTTACAAACACCCATGCCTTCTCCGGGATTCGAACCCAAGTCCCTACGACACAGCAATTACTGTCACTAACCACTATACCGGATGGGTGGCAATCCTATTAAGTACTGATTGATAATGTATTTAAACAATTTAACAAATATTCTATAACTTACTTGGATTCAAATTTGTTTCTCTGGCAAATAAAAAAAAAACAAAAAACCGAACACTATATTTAATTAAATTTCATACTTTCCATTTATACCAGCAAAAAACAAATAGAACAAAAACATATCGTCTGTCACGTTGTGGCAACATATTTGAGCAAAAAGTTTACACTCTGTTTTTGTTTTCTCGTAATATCCCATAATTAGCCTATTTCTTCCTAGTTCGTTAACTATAAACAGAAAACTATATTAATCTTTTGCAGCCGCTACCATATCTCAGTCCAACTAGTTCAAAGCTAAGCTTGATGAAGAAAAATCAAAAGATCTTACCCAAATGTTGCCTTCAAACTTCTTCGGGTTTAAGAGTAAGAAAAAGGACAACCAGCTGTGTCCTTTAAATCCTTAATCCTCTTATCGGGGCCGAATTGGTAACATTTTCATCGAAGCCGCATATTGGAAGAAAGCTTATAAGCCTCCAGTTGAGTAATGTCAGTAATCCTCGATCCTGGCTTGGCCGTGAGCCGAATACCACTATGTAGCGAATCCAAGCGAAAACTGTACATCGTGTATGGAGAGAATCGGAGAAATTATATTTATAGGGTTATTTTTGTTTGTATTTCAGCGAACAAAAATTAGTAGTTTTGATTTTGATTATACTGTACAACGTCTTGCGTGGGTGTAGTTGATGAAATATTGTAAGGTATCCGAACACGTTGAAAATGACTCAATTCAGACAAGACAGATATTTTTTTGTTTTTTATTTATTTGAATAGAGCTATCTTTTGACTTTACGAAACGTACTTTGTCTTGTTTCTACACTACCTAGAGGCCAAGTTACAATAAATTTTATAAATATAGAAAACCCGAAGTGGGTTTTTGATCTATCAGAAGTGGGCATTTAAATGGCTCAAAATCTATAATGGCGAGTCTGATAACTCAAAATATTACGAATGTATTTCTATAAGACTTTTTAAACCTGATATTTACGTTATTTTCTGGAGAATGTACTAAAATATTTCCTATTGTATGAATACTTTTTGAGTTATGGCTTGTTATTTAAATAATTGGTCTCATAAAAAAATGTAACATTTCTTATAATGTTAACATAATCAGCTATAAAATTTTCAAATTTTAATAAAAAATTACAATTTTAGTACATTTTCTAGATAAATGCATCTAATTTGTTTTCGTAATACTTTTCCTAATATATGTTTATTACTTTTTTCTCTAATTGCTTTGAAGTTTTTCAAAAATTTTGTTAAAATTTCACTTACAATTGTGATTTTTGTAAAATTTAGGTAATTTATTTTAAATATTAAAGGTTAACTAGTAATATTTATTGGTATTGAGTCCTAAAAGAGCATTTATAATGTTTTAGTATGCTATTTTGTTAAAAAGTACTCCGAACGTGTTCGGATACCTTAAAACGAGTTGGGATTTTAACTTACATGGTCAGCTGTAATGAGTTTCAAAAGTAATTTGAATACGTTAAAAATACTTTTTTAAAAAATTCTATTTTTAAGGCCATCGAGAATATTAATGCTCCATAGTAGTGGTCCCCAACCCCCGGACTAATACCGGTCTGTGGATCAAATAGGACCGGGCCGCACAAGGCATATTAAATTGCTTCCATTTTTATTTACTGTGGTATATTTCTCTCGGGCTTGTGCAACTTTCCACAGAAATCACTTTATATTCATTTTTGGTACAACTGTATTTTATTCTGAAGGCCCATTTTCAAATTAAAGTTATTAAGTCAAAACAATTTAAAATATAAACTATCAACGTCCCACGCTCAGCGGTAAAATTTTCACACGTTAACAAGAGAGTGGCGATAAAAGGGCTGCTCTCCAGTATCATGTGCATTCATTTTTATATAATACAGTAGAACGTCGTTTATCCGAATCCATTGAGACAGGACACCGTTCGGATAACCGAAAACGGAATGCGATCCATGCAGTATATGAACTATATGAATATTGAAAATCACACACGGTTCCATATTTCAAGTTTTGTACCTATGTTCAAGACGTGGCGCTTCCGTTTCGAATTCGAAGCCATAGCAGTTCACAGCTCAACAAAAGAGCACGTATACACCTCCTCACTTGGAAACAAACTGACCTAATATTCTGCACAACTGAAATTCCCCAAATATCCCTCACCTTGAGTTTTCCCGTCCCTTTTGGCCTCACGCGAAACAACTGTTAAGCATAGCACAGTTCGAAAACGCCTCCGGACTTTGGTCCGGATAAACGAAGTTATCTCCAAAATAGTGGCCACTTTAGTTTAGTGGTTATAGCCACGGACTCGTGGCTGGCATATAATGAGTTCGAGTCCTAGTATGTCGTATACACAATAAATCTATAGAGGCTCAGTTCTCCCGTTAACATGGTGGGATAGTTCAGAAATGGTGGGTCTTCAGCAATTGACTGTGACAATTGACTCAGAATTTCGAGGTCTGTCGCCTATAGCTGTTGCTTTACAGTGAAACGTTAATAAACACTCAGACCCTCTACACCAGAGGTTCCCAAACTTTTGTCTCGTAGACCCCTTGCCATGTTTTTCGGTATCGGGTAGACCCCTGCTTACCTAATATTAAATTTTTGCAAATTTATCAACTTAAATGTCTTTTTGATAGTTGGTGCTACTACATTAAAAAAAAATTAAATTTCTAACTGTAATGAAGTATAACGTTTAAAACTTAAGAAGCGCATGTTAATGAATTAAAATCTCAAATTAATACATAAAATAACTGAACGACAAACAAGTCATTTTAATGAGAAGGATGAATCTGGCACTTCACTAACAAATTTTCAACGTTTAATATCTCTCAATCTAGTCAGGCTTAACCCTAAATCTCCTTTGTTAGTATAAGTGCCCAGTTCTTTTATTCTTTGTTTTTGAGATTGGCAAACTCAGTGAAACTGCCTCCACAAGGAAAAGCAATTAAAGGCTTTCTCCCGATATTCCATAATTTACAACAAATACCAGGTATGTCTTTTTAAAGCCAAAATTGCTGACATCCGTTTCTAAACTTTATTTTAAGATTTTCGGTAGGACCTATTCTGGCCAGTTCCTATTGTAATATGACAATTTTTCCCCCCCAAAGTGACTATATTAATTGTTTGCTCTGCTGTATTACTATTTAAAAAAAGCAATATCAAACCTAGTTTCAAAATCTGAGTAAGGGCATTTAAATGTTGAACGTAGGATAAAATGCCCAGACACACTGTCTGTGACAAATTGAGAAAATTCGCAACGTCCAATATTATACTTTAGCTTAATTCTGGAAAGAAATGCTGAAATGGGGTCCTTGTCTAAAAAAATTTATGCTGTCACCTAGTAACCAAAAATTAACCTCACTAAATTTAGTAAATGTTAAAATTGGTAAAATCTAGTTTCCACTAGATCAGTTTTTTTTAAGATTAAAATCATGATCTGGTTTAATGAGAACCACTATCATAGACCCCCATTTACACCTCATGGACCCCCAATTAATTTTTTGTTGGTGTGGACCCCTTGCAAGTCGTCCTTTTGGGAATTACTGCTCACACTCATATATAAACGAGGCCACCAAGAAAGGAATATAAATTTCTCGGGGCTGATTTTTGGTTAATGATTGTTTCTTAACGTAGTCTGTAGCCCTCGTATTGCTTTACAGTGCGACCACTGTCAACTAGCACTCCTTATGCAAACTACCACATCATGCCACTTGAGGACTGATCAACAGATTTAACGTGCATCAGCCTCTATACAAGGCAGGACTTCGGTGGCATTAATGCACGAACTCATGACTCGCCGTCCCTGTGTCCGTGACCATGACCACAACCGATGTTATTAAAGACCTTCGTCTAGGAATTTAGATCAGAATGTCGAAGAAACGTACATATTTTCATCGGAATAATCATAAAAGTATTTCATTATTTTTTCCCCTCGCGTTAAATTGATTTGTTAAAAATAACTAGGGGGGGGGGGCCACCTAACGGCGAACCAATCCCCATTGCGCAAATTTATACAACTCTGTTCGTACTCATTACGCAAATTGTAAAATGGTAATTTATATGTATTATGTAGTTTTAAAGTATTCGTAGCCAAGAATAAATAAAGCAATTGTTTACAATTTTCTATTCTTTCTTATCATGCTTGCTCTGTTCAAAATATGTATCCATTTTTTCTCTCATTATTTCAAAAAGTTTTTCGTGATGCTGTGATACATTTTTGACGTAGTTAAGATAAACTGCAACAGATGGTAAAAAATATTCAGGCACCATCTGTTGCAGCCTATCTTAAGTACGTCCAAAATGTATCGCAGCATCATGAAAAACTTTTTTAAAGAATGAGAGAAAAAATGGATACACATTTTGAACTGAGCAAGCATGATAAAAAAAATAACAAATTGTGCACAATTGCTTTATTTTTTTAAATTCTGAATCTTAAGTGGATTAACTGATTTCCCATAAAATTAAAATCGAAAATTGTTTTCATAAACAAATCTGAATCATAAGGAATTCGATTTAGAAGTCGAGATACCATCGTGCTTTAATTTTGTTCACTGCTAAAATATTTACTCTGATGAAAATTTAGCAAAAATTTTCAAATAATCTGTCGAGCACTTTAGGTCTAACTCTTGATTCCTCTATTTTCAGAATTCGTCCGCATGCTGCTTTGATCCGTTTGGAGACAATTTTCTTTCCATCTCTATTCTCTACATTTTAAATGTCATCATGCATTAATGTGAATCCTGTAGAATTGTTCCTTGAATGTCTTTATTTGTATGTCAATGCGACGTGGAAAGTGTTAATGTGTTGTGTTCTTTAAACTTTCTGATCTAATAGATGTATATATATAAACATGTAAAGACATTGATTTTTGTTTCAGTAAATTAACCTCTCTAAAAGCCTTTGTATTTAACTCTGTTCAAATGCTCCAAAACAAATTTACATTTTGTTTTAGTTACAGAAACAGATTAAATCTCAAGACAAAGGATTGGTGCCACTGAAAAGGTGACTATCATTATTACTGATGTAAATAGTTTTATAAAAAATAGCGCACAATAGTAATTGGTTCTATGAACATGAAGAGCATTTATTGTAGTAGAAAAGTTGCAATTAGTGGTTTTTAAAACTTACTAGCACTAAAGAAAACCACTTTTTTAATACAATTTTTTCCAAGACTAGTAAAACATGTTAAATAAAAGTGAAGAAATATGAGGGCCCCCCTGCAAAGTCAGATTTCGTCTTTAATATTTTATAAATTGGTTAAATACATACTCAGCACCAATCTGGCTGTTGGTTGTAGGAGTTATGCCTAATTCTTCTGCATAGTATCTAACAGTATTTGTTGGGATTTTGTTGTATATAACTGTCTTCAGCCTTTATTTGTGAGACTCATCCCCAGACTTGAACTTTGCATACAAACATCAAATGGTATTACTGAGTCATCTCCAAATGGGGCATTAATGTCTCGGGCAGCAGCAGCATTATTATCACTCTTCCACTCATATAAAAATAGTACTCTAAAATTCTCAAGAATTCCACCTAGGATTAAACATATAAATATAACAAAAATACACTGGTGGAAATAGGACATTTCATATGTTACATTAAAGTAAACTTGAGCTTTTCTCATCTCTGTGGAAGAACACTTATTCATTTTTTTAGATGAATATTTTCAAATTCTGATATAAAAAATCAATAGCAAGAACAAAACATGTCAGAAGTTTTAAATAATCTTGATATATTTATTTCCATAAATAAAATTTTGATACATTTCAACACAGTGCAATTTGGATACAAACTCGTGTGCATTTATACCATAACACTTTTATAAACGATTTTAAAATTGCAACTGTGCCTCTGACTAATGAAATGCAAAATTAATCCAATTTCAGAACAAAACTTATTACATATTCAAACATTTATAATCATTGGAATGTAATAAGCTTAAATTCATTCAAGAAACATATATACTTTATGCAAACAACATCTATGGTACAGTAATATTTTTGCAGAAGTTCAAATAATGTAATACAACACCAAACTCAATAAACATATTATTCATAAAAAAATCATCAATGCATATTTTTTTTCCAGACTAAAGAATTCCTATTAGCCATGATACTGTTGTAAAACAGTACATAATTTAAATTATCGTAAGAACTTCTATAAAAAATGAATTTATGCATCTTCCAATTATGATTTCGAATAATAACAAGTACATGTTCAGCAAAATTAAAAACACATATCAATATTCATTGTAATGCAAAAAACAAGTTTTTAGACACTACGACCTTTTTTTTTTCGAAATAGGCACTCCAAAACTTATGTTTTTATGTATGTTAATTTTTTCTACCTGCTATAGAAAGTATGATAAATATACAATGAAAAAATTTGTAGAAGTTATAACTTATGAAAAGAATATATTGTAATTCATTTATCTGACCTTTTGGTCAGATAAATGAATTACAATATAAATGCCTAACCTACATTAAACTCCCACGAATGGATCTATAACCAAAATCATTCAAAAAACTAAATTTGAGGTGCCTATTTTTAAATTATACACTGCAATTAAAAGCTATTGTTCTTTTTATACACAATGGTGTAAAAAATATAAAATCTCAGATAAAAACTATAATATCAATCATTTAAATATATTTGTGGTTGAAAAACAAAAATTATGACATAGTTCCTACATAGAAGAGATCATAAAAATGTAGCCCCTATACAAGGTAAACTTTTAAACATTTCACTTAAAAAAAAACACAATTAGATAATTCATTTCTCATTTGGAAAGAAATATGTTAAAGTTATTTTTCCAAATTTGCAATCAGTTTCAAACATATGACAAGAACAACACAAATATAACAATATAGTGCCAAATTAGGAGTTCAATACAATATTACAGATTTAATAAATGGCTTTTCCATGTTTCACTTTTAAGTTGAGGATTTCTCAGCTTTTTACCAGTTTGACAGAATAAAAAAGTCTTAATAAACCCAAAACAAACTTGAAATGACTAAATTATAACACAATGAAATAATGATGCATGGTTCTGATGACAATATTCTTACAATACATAAAATATTGTGCTTTATGGAACAATATGTGCAACAAAAATATTCAGAAAAAATTAACAATAGCCTCAACAAAAACATATTTACAATATGAAAAATTTGATTCTCAAAATTCTTTTATTCACTTGAAGTTTAATCACAGGTAAATTTGTAATAAATCTTTACATCCAAGAATAACTTAAATGCAATTTTTGATCTATAAACAGAAATGCATAAATACGTGAATGAACTTAAACTCAAATGTCCTACATCTTACAATTTCTATAATTTTCTGTAAATATAAATTAAAAATTTGTTTGCAGTATTCCAAGACAATTTATTAAGTTTTTTATGTTATAAGATAATGAATATTAAAATTTCATTCAACATTTTCATTTGATTTTAAAAAAAATTATTAACTAAGCAGTTGAAGTTAAATGTAAGAACAAATTCCTCAATATCTACCGATTCAGATTGTTGAAATTTAATTTTTGTGGGAGAAGAAAACCCATTTAACAACAAATTTTGTAATTACTGGAACCATTTTAAAGAAAGATAGGATTTAAGCAAAACACATACAAAAATGCTAAACAATTAAATTTAAAAAAAGTATCTAATAGGGAAAAATGTCAAAATGATATGAAATGAATAAATGGGGTACTACCTTGTCAGAAAAAAAAATGGAATTCTTTATACATTTTCAATATAATTTTAAAAAATTAAATTTATTTTTACATTTTTTAAGCATTTTTTTCTATTCTGTTTTAAATGCTTGAGTTTGGGGAGTAGAGTGATTCGAAAAAAATAAATAGAGACAATTATAACTTTTCCAATCTAAATAACAATGAGTAAAATTGTAAAAAAAAAATAATATTTGCAACTTTAGTATTTTCAAGAAATTACATTTGAAAATATATCAGTTACCTATATTTTCCATGTCTTGAGGCACCTTTTTACTTAAGAGAAATTGATTTTGAAAATATGTGGATCCTATGTAACAAATGCATAAATTTTTGTATTCTTTTTCATTATAACATACACACATGCGATCTCTCTTCACCTTGACAGTATGCAAACATATCAATGCATAAGTGGCAAGCGATAAAATAACAATACATATTTATATTATTTGCACATCTACATTCCTAAAATATTTATTACAAAAATAAATGGTTGTACAGAACAATGCTACTTATTATAAATAAGTAATTGGTATTCTCAGAAAAGACAAGAATAAAAGAATTTAATCGAAAATAAATATTAGAAAAAGAATTGTTAAATGCATTAGTAATTTCGTTAAATTTCATAAATTGCATTGTAACCAACAAATAACATTTCATGACATATGTTAGAATACATTTTATATTTTCAAAACTAACCAAATGAAACTCAAGTATATGAATAACAGACAGAAACTTCTCCAAAAGTAATTGTGCATTTCTAAGCAGTAGATTAATGTATGTTGATCATTAAATTGGACTCGTCAAAAAAATAACGAATGCTTATTACATTCCCAACCAGTAAATAAAAAGATAAAAAATATTCCTGGCTTATTTTAGGCTTTCAAATGATGTGCATACAAAAAAATGAAAACTGAAAATAAGAAACCAAATCCAAAAAATATATGAAGAGTATGATATCTTATTCCACAGATAATCCCTTATACAGAATCACAGAGCATTATACTCTTTTATAAAATAATGTCAATTTCCTCTTTTCCAAACAACAGTACAAATGAATACATATATACAATGAGACTTTAAAACTTATCTCAAGCTTTAAGATTAACAACATATACCGGAAACTGCATTCAATCAAAGAATAAGAATTCTTTGATATTGTGTATCACAGATTAAGTAGAAAAAGTCAGTCATAAATATACAAATAAGATATTTAAATAAATATAGTTGTAAAAAATGTTACAGATTGAATAGAATTCATTAATTGATTAGTATAAATACTCTTTAAGTAATCATTCAACAATATATATATATATATATTTCTTTCTCTCTCCATAAATACTAAAATCCATCTTTTGAGGGCAATATAAATGTAAACAAAAAGTGTACAGAAATTAATTGAAACAAATTATATCTATTTAGTAGATGCTAATTGAACTTTTATGCTATAGTATCTTGTTTTAAAAACAAAAACATATTTTAAAATCACATGCTTTTTCACTATTACAAATATTGCTAATATCCGACAACATTCATGACAACAGTAATATGTTAACTTATTTTCATATATTTGAATTAATGAATACTCATGTCAAAAAGCTCATAGAAGCATTTTTCATGAGTTTGAAATTCGCGATTATCCATGTCTACATCCAAGACACTTTAAAACATGCCTTGACCAAAAATTAGAATATTTTCTCCCTGCAAATGGATATTATAGAATTTAGAAATAAAAAAAAGTGGTAGTGATGGACCAACTATAAAGAACCAGAGTGATAATATTAGAGGAAAAAATCATAATAAAAAGAAACATATATAGAAATGAAAAAATAATAGTAACATGTTCCTTTTATTAATAAGGAATCAAAACAGAGAAAATATGATTTACTCTATATACATTGATAAGTTTAATTATATAATTCAAAAGCACATAGATTGACAAAGGAGACAAACAAGGGAAAAGTATGATAGAATCAATTAAACAAAACTAACATAGAATTCTAAAACAGAACAAAAATAAACTGCTAACCCTGCCTTATTATGATTACTTTTTTAATTCGTTCAGGACCAGGAAAATGAGAAAATAGCCTTCTCCAAGGCCTGCATGCTCTAAGAGTATACATACGCACGGGACCGAGCGAATTTCCCTGCTAGGCCTGATTCCATTAAAAAATTAAATCTTTAGTGCAATTAAATATATTGAAATTTACAGTTTATTATCATTGATCATATCTGAATATACTGAACTAAAAATTTTGGGTTATTTAAAAAACAACAGCGATTTCTAAAGGAAATGTTTTCATTGTATTAAAAAAGGAATGTATATTATATACTTCCAGAAAAAATTTTATATTCTGTCATATGAATATTCAAAACAAAGAAAAATATTAGAAAACTGAATATAAGAAAATTACTGAATATTTCCAATTTTGAAGTTTTATGTTTTATTTTAAAACATTGTTTGTGACAGATACTTAAATCCCCCCCCCCCTATTATCCATGCAATCAACTGTTTCAGTGTTCCCTGAAAATATCACAGGATTCTCTACAGCTTATATATGAAAAATTACTTTCCTCCATCTCACTAGCTGATTGGTTCATCAATACAGAAATCTCAATCATTTTTTAATAGTTCACTCTTCCCGTTATGCCGACTGAAATAAAAACGATCCAAAACATACAAAATACTACCTAGCAAACCCCAAATGATGAATCTACTTTCACATAAACTAATAAACTTTCCCTCTTTTTTTCTTACTTCATCAAAATATAAAAAGAAATCCACAGCACAGTAATCACCTCGAAAAAGCTAAACACATGCAGTTGTTCGCATTTGTAAAGATTTCGAATCAAATTCTAAAAAACATGAAATCAAAAGGACATATTGAAGGTCAAAATTCTGTGAAACATTATTGGGGGGGGGGGATTTCAACCACCATTTAGCGCTGTTTAAAAATTAATGTAAAAAAGTTCCAAATGCAAATTACACCCATATGATTGCAGGCCTCGGAAAATGGAAAGTGATCACATATATGATACTATGGGACATACAAAGGGAGAATCGCTTGATCACAAATGGGATCATGGTCCTGAACGATTTAAATTACAGATGAAAAATTAAAAAGTCCTTATGTATTCTTAACGATAATGATACAAAATATTTAAATCGTAATGTAAAGGGAGAATTATAATATGAGACTCCCATTATGTCATGCATTAAGTATACAAATTATATTTTGCTTGCACCCATGCCTAAATCATGTTGTTCCATGTAAAAGGAAAACAAATGATTTTTTAGAAAAATGTCATAAAAAGACTATAAATATAGCCTGTAACTTAGGAATTAATATCCAAAGGAGGTTTGTGTTTCTTTTTCAGTTTTTTCTTTTTCACACCACAAGGAGGTGATGTTTGGAAAGCGTTATTGTCATTTAACAAGCAAAAAAATTTATTCTTATCAGCTGTTGTATTTTCTGGAACATTTGTTATAATTGTTTCTGCATTAAAAACATTCACTATGTCATTTTCCTTTTCAACAATTAGTTGGATCCTAGAGTCACATGTGCTACCCTTTTCAATCTGAACTTCTGGACAAATTTCTATTTTTGAAAGCTCTATTACATCATTTTGGGACACATCATTTTGGGACTCAGTGGCAACACTGGCTGCTTTCATTAATTTTTTCAGTTTCCAAAGAGGTAAAGGAATTTCTTTAGTGTACTTGTCCAAAGAAGGTAGTGCAACTACTGGATCGTAATATTTTACGAAAATGTTCTCGCTTTTGCACTGTTGCATACAAAGGTAGGTGTGAATCAAAAGCTTTGGAAAACGAGATGTGAAATAAGACACAAACTTATCAGGAATTTCACCCAAGGAATCTTGTACTTCAACAGAGAGCTCACGATAATGATGCTTCTATAAAAATAATATAAGAATTAAATCAAATTTTTAAAAACAATATGTAAAAATTCAATATTTTGAGCTATGTTATATTTTATTATTGATTTCCATTCAATATCTTTAAAGGAGGAGCAATGGATAAATTTAAAATGAGAAACTAAAATTCTGACACAAATATTTATTATTTTTAGCAATACAAACAATAATAAAAAGAATTGTAACAATACAGAAAGGATAATTAGAGGTGTTTTCTTTGAAAATGGGTATATAGGTCCATTTTATATTATATATGGAGATATTTAAGGGTTTGTATTCGAATGGTTTGAAAAATATTGGTTCATGTTAATCCACTCAGTTTTTTAAGTATTACATTAATTTAACAAAATAATGAGATCATTTGTTTAAGTATTAGTTAAATAAATTTATACTGTTTATGATCTCAAATGAACTCATACCACTTTCAAAATAAACAAAATATGAAAATCATATATTGATGAAATATTAAATATGGGATTTCAATTAAATCAAAACAATTTTTTTTTTATAAAAATTTATTAATTCTGTCTAAAAATAAAAAAGTCTTAACGTTAATATTTCTTCATGTAATGAATTCCATTTAAATTATATTAATTACATACTTATATTAATGTTTTATTTTTAAATTTTTTTCCAATGTGAGAAAGTTGTTGAAAGTAGACATGATGTACAGGAGAAATATAAGGTAATAGATCCATCACATCATTGAATTTTTTGGATGTGATAATATGTTTTAGTTAAAACTAGACTTGTGCCATTTTTAAAGTACTGTAAAATCCCTACAGTACCCCCCCCCTTTTTCCATTCCTACTATTAGTTCATTCTCTCCCTTTATATATATATCTTGTTCAAATTTTAAATTGTAAACAGAACACTTTCTATTCATCCATTCAAGTTCAAATACATCTTTGAAAATTTGTAGTGGATGACACTTGAAGTTAATACAGTTTTTTGAAATATTAATTCATTAATTACAGTAAAAAATGAATAAATAGCAAGAAAAAAAATAGTCCAACAGCATATATAAGAAGGAAATTCGTCCATTGGGTTCTTGTAGCGCAATGGATAGCACGTTGGACTTCTAATCCAAAGGTCGTGGGTTTGAATCTCACATGGAATGGCTTAATTTCTGACACTGATTTCTTTTTTACAATACTATTTAATTAGATTAATTCAATTTAATTTAGTAATAAGTAGTAACAAACAAACAAAAAATAGTTCAACACCCTATATAGAAAACTTCCAGAAAAATTGCTTTCTATTTTGTCACTTAATATTGCGATTCTGTCATATGTATATATATATTTATATTAATTGCAACTATTTAATAAAAAGTAACTAAAATAAAATGTTTCTTTGTTGACCTAAGTAGGAATTGACTTAAACTTTTTATATATATATATATATATTACTTATTATGAAGAAACATGAAATGTACCTATGGCATGGATTGGAGTCATTTATTCGAGATATTATTCAAAGCTTTAGAAAGAAATTGTACATTTTTAGAAATACAACCCTTTATAACTTCATAAGAAAAAAAATGTCATTTCTTTTAAATAAACTGTATTTCAATCTATGTAGAAGATGAATTTTTTCAAATTCTCATCTCCCCCTTTTCATTTTTAAATCTCATTTTTATACCCGACCTATAATGTGCACCTGTAAATTTCAATCTTATTTTTTGTGTTAAAAGTGTGCATTATATGCCAGATTTTATGGTAATTATATTTGCAATTTCATTAACTATGTGAATTTATATTGACAAAATGATGAAAATTTTGAAGGGTAATATTGGAAAATGTTTATAGATAAAAAGCTTATAGCAGGTTATATTCAATATTATCATTTTTCACTTAACTTTTGTCAAAAATGGACCTGCAGCACTTCTAAAGAAAATGGCTCAGAACTTTAAGAAAAAAATATGCATATCTACGATTTGATTTTTTTTTTTTTTTAACATTACACTTTAAAGTTTTTTTAGGGTCATTTTGGCAATATCTCATAATTTTGAGCCACAGTCAAGTAATAAGAATGCCTAAGCTAGTACTCGTTGTCTCCAAACTTCCCCACCAACATGCATCTCATAAAAAAATTATAAACATTAAAAGAAATTAAGTATTTCAAGGCAAAAGTAAAACAGCAAAAAGCATTTAGTTTTCTTACTTAAATACAACACATTAATTTTCTATTATTCCAATTTCATTTTTTAATTCATCCAAACATTCAAATAAAAATAATTAACACACTTGAATGAATCCCTGGTTGATTATGTAGGAGAATAAAATGAAATAATAAAAACATGTTATAGCTTGCCTAAAAAAGATAACAATAATCTTGTGCCCCATCACAGTGGTCTCCAACCCTAGGGCAGTGGACCTATTACTCATTTGGTACCGGAGCATTAAATTATATAATTCTATTTTATTTACTATGGTGTACTTCTAATGATTTTTTGCGACTTTCCACAAAAATCCCTTTATATTTCAAGTTAAATCATTTTATATTCATTTCTTGGTGTAACTATATTTTATACTGAAGCCGTGTTTAAATACAATTAAAATAAAAATATTAAATCCAAACACAATGCAAAATATAAACAATCAATGTCCCCTCCAGTAGCTCAACAGATTACTTTCATGGGAAGGATTATATTTAAAAAAAAAAAAGAATGCACATTGAAACGTAACAAATATGCTAGAAATTAAAAATCTGTTGGTATATGGGAGGGGTTTTAACCTTGTGCATGCCACCAGATCCCTCCCCCTCAGTGGGCTGCAGCGAAATTATCAAATGTTAACTAGTCTGCTGTGATAAAAAGGTTGGGAAGCACTGCCCTATCAGAGGCACAAGAATACTTGTCATATAATCTTGCGCACCATGGATTTTTTAAATATTACATTTTTATCTTTTAATTCTAGAAGAGAGTGATATTTCTATTAAATTACTTTTTGCACAGCTTGAACATCTGAGATATTTAATAAAAAATTCTCATCTTTGTTTTGAACATTTTTTTTTATGATATCTTAGTAATAATAAATTATTTCCTGAATAAATGCTGCAAACTGCATAATTTTTTTTTTTTAAAAAAATCATATTTTTATTATTTAACAAATATATGTATAGAGCATAATATAAAATTCATTATATAGATTTAAAATAAAGGTATATACATACTTTATTTCTCATTGCCCGCAATAAATCTCGAACAGAACTACCTCTATAACTACGAAATTTTCGTAAATCTGAGGAGAGAAAAAAACAATCTTTTATGTGTATCATAAAAATTTTTTAAATAATTCATAAAAATTAAAAAAGGTGGTTTTTAATACAATAATCAGTTCAGTTATCAGTTTATCACAAAGTCTCCAAGAAAATAATTTCTTTGACAATATTAAGATACAGTCTCTCATTTACCAAATTCATGGTTTTAGTCGTAACTTTTTTAAATGAAAACCGAGGGGGGAAAATACAAATTCTTAAATATATTTATGAAAAGTGTCATAATACAATACAGGATATACATATGTGCAAGTGTTTTTATTTTAACATCATAAATTAATGATAATCTAATTCACATTAAAATGAAGCTAAAAATAAAAATATTCAAAAGTGAAAAACATTGTTACACAAGCAAAGATAAAAACTTTGCTGATTGGTTCTCTTTTTAAAATTGCACTTCAAAGCAGCATCAGGGAGATAATGGCACTGGACCTCATAGTTTTGAACCAAAGTCAAATGACGAGGATGACAACTGAGCTGGCAGCCTACTTTTCAAATTTCATTCCATATCTTTTTGTGAGGGTTTTAATAATTTATTTTTGGGACAGGTGATCATTAAAACAAAGAAACATTCACTTGGGAAAAACAATTGATCTATCTTTCTATAGATGAAATTAAAATTTTTAAGAAAATTAACATTTCATACATTGAAAAGTACAAAACATTTTAAAACAAATTTGACTATACCACACAGTGTGAATTATAATGAAATGTAGAAACAACAAAGCATTAATGTAAATCTTACCATTCTGTAATTCAATCGTAATATGTTCCCGCCAATCCTGGTTTACAACATAATAACCATATCTCTCCAAAGTCTTCATTATTATACTATCATCTGGTTCCTTTTCAATACGATCACTTGTATCCTAGAATATTACACAGTGAAAGGTAAAAAATGAACTTTAAAGAAAATCATCACTCGTGATTTAAAGCACATTATTGAACAAAAAAAAAAGACTTCATTTTGTTGTTGTTTCTTATGCCACCTGATCTTGACCGCGTCAGATCCAGGCCCACGAAATTCATCACGACCAGGGGCTAGATATGCGCCTGTCATTGGCCGTAGCCTTCAGCACCATACAGGTGACAGAACACTTTAGCTTGGTCCCCCCCCCCAATTTTGAGGGAGACTACCCTGGGGGAGGTTCAGGGGCCTCCAACCTCTCTTCCCCATCCACCAACCTCACTAGAGGACTTGCGGCTTGACGGCTATTTAAAGTACCCCCATGCCGCAAAGGCACTATACATTTACAAACATCCATGTCTTCTCAGGAATCCGAATCCTGGTCCTACAACACCCAGTCAGCATCGCTAACCACAATACCAAATGGGCGACCTCAGTACTTCATTTTACAGTATTTAAGTATCAAAAATTATGTCAAATAACTAACATATATTTTCCTAAATGTCTTGTGTTACATTATTTTTTTTTAAAAATTAATACAGCTTTTAAGCAATGAAAATAATTTTGTTTCCCATTTGAACATGGGCATAAATAGATTCAGTATCCATAATTTTAAGCAAACCTGTATTACAATTTGAATAAATTTTAACATATAATTTTGAACAATCTAACATTACCAACATTTAAAACTTCAAAATGTAAATAGATAAACATAGCACACCTGGAAAAAGCTCAATATTTTTTCTTGGTTCCAGAAAAATGGATGCTTTAAAATAGCAGCAATTGAAGGCCT
Organism: Trichonephila clavata; assembly: GCA_019973975.1. Classification (NCBI taxonomy): domain Eukaryota; kingdom Metazoa; phylum Arthropoda; class Arachnida; order Araneae; family Nephilidae; genus Trichonephila; species Trichonephila clavata. The sequence continues at coordinate 110,753 of BMAO01014976.1, forward strand.
TTCAGCTGCATTATTTTTGATCATATGCTCAATTAAATAAAATGCTTCTGGATATTCTGGAAGAAAAAAGAAAAAATATTAAGAATATTAAATCTGGCACAAAAAATTTGTGAACATAGTAAACTCCTTATAATTCATCGGTAGCGATTTCCTTCACTGACATATGTTATCATTGCTAAATTTATCATTAACCCTTTTCATTATCGGGCAGCTTTGTGCATAAGGTATTACATTCTTTCAAATGACAAAATGGTTTCAAAGAATTGCAGAAACTTCTATTGACCTTGCAGAAATTATAAATATTTTCTTAAAACCCTTTCCTTCTGACATTATTCAAACCCAATAGTCACACACTTCACTAAACTTGAAAGTCGATTCTCGAAAGGACTTTTGAGGATAAACAAAAAGAAACCAAAAACCACACAGATTTTAGAGCACACTTGACTGACCCATCAAGGAACAAAGATGCTTGCTTGTTTCCTCTTATCCCAAACCATATAATTTCTGTTATGCAAGTTTTGTAAAATATTGGCTATAGACATACTAATAAACATTTGTAATTAAATTATTTCCCTTGAAACTTTACACGCATCAGCATTCTCTTCTAACAAGTTGTACCATCAATACCAAAATTACAAATTATGTACATTGCTCGTGTTAAATTTTACTTTTTTTCAATGATAATTACACTATTTTTAAATTATATAACAGTATCTCACAATATATTGCATAATTATTTAAAAGAAAATGAAAAGGCAAACCATTATGCAACCATTGCAATCCTTACTTTATATCTAAATTAACTCTCCTTCCCCATTTCTGGTTAATCGTTAAAAATCAATGAGTTTTTTCCCGGCATTGAAATGTTTTTTGTTTTACTAATACAAGGTAGTTGATAACAAACATCTTCTTCATGCTTTACAAATCAACTATAAAACCAATGATGTTGTATATTCCTCCTATGGGTATGCATAATGAAATACTTTCAGTGTTTGCATATTTTCCAAAGCAAAAATTTTTTATTCAAGACAGCTGCTTTACAATACCTTTCCCCTTTATTTGAAAATAAAGTCATTTTCAAACATAAAAACAATCTCTAAAAACTTTTTTTCTTTTTTGAAAACTAATTCAGCAAAAGTAAAAAGTTTTGTCATTTAACAAATCATTATGAATCACTTGGACTTCACTCCACAGTAAAATTGTCCCCCCAAGTTACTCAAGTTTCAAACTAGTAAAATAAATTATAACGATCAAATAATCAATGGCTTCCAGCTCCAAAAGTACTGGACAAAGTATGGTTTAAATATTAAAACAAAATTAGCTTGATAAATCTCACTTTCCTTTTTACTCAGGGCTGAATTTATTGTTTATTAATGTTATGCTCTGAAAAACACAAAGGTGATGGACCTTGTAATTTTGAATCACAGTAAAGACAAGGACAACACTCGAGCTCTACTCTTAAAATTTCCACACCACTCCGATATAAGGACTTTGAGTCTTAATACATTTAATGTACATCTGGCTCTACAGGTCTTATGCAGCATCAGGGCTTGAACTTTGAGTAAAAAGAAATAATGTTGGCTACAAGTTAGCAATTATAACCACTCAGCTACTGTGGCTACACCCCAAAGCCAATAAGAATTTATTACAGTCACACTATAAAGTAACACGAGAGCTATTGGCGATGCACCTCATAATTTTCAGCTATGGTCAAGTGATGAGGAAGACACCCGAGCTGGCACTCCCCCTCTAAACTACCACATCCTACTAACAAGAGGACTTAGAGACTTGGCAGATTTAAAGTACATTAGTCCCTTTATACAGTAAATGTTCAGTGGCACTAGTGCTCGAAAAGGCAGAACTCATTATTTATGTTCCTTTTCTATCCAGTTAGCTACTCTCCACACCACTGTTCAGTTGTAGTCTCACCCTACAGAAATTCAGTTGGTTTTTTCATTGTGTTTTTCATGCATTTTACTATTTTCGATAGCAAATTAATATGTATGCAACTTCAACTTAATTATTTTCTATTTTTTATATTAATTTTGATGAGAGGGTTAAGTTAAACTTTAACTAGGTACCTTGGTAATTTTTAGTTATGGGCTAATGCTCGAACTCAAGATACATCACACACAGCCACAATTTTATGGCCACAACCACGCCTAGGACTAAAACAAAGGGTGTCCAAAAGTGTACTTTCTTCGACTTTTTCCTTCAGGCTCAACTATTCAGAATCAGCTTTTCTTAATCTTTTTCAAGGTAAGATAGTCACTTATTCCAATTTTCTTGTGAAATTTTTTTTTCAATTCTTAACACGTTCTAAAACTTTCAATTTTCATTATTTTAATTAAGGAATTTTTTTAAGAATGTAGATTAAATTGAACATTTATGATCAGAATGTAAAGAACCAGAGAAACTCCATAAATTTTTTGCTTTAGTTTCTAAAAAAAATTCATTCATTCACTGGCTGTACAGGAGCTGATGTAAAAATACCTAAGCATACAAAGATTATGCATAGCTCGATTAGGTAACACTTTATTCAAGAAGTTATTAAAAAAATAATAATTCATTCATATTATTTTAAAAAGCAAAAAATATCAAAAATAAATTTAAAGAGAACAAAGGATAAAACCATACTTGTTTCATCTAAATCATCTAAACTATATTCTTCGTTCAAAATATTTCCTTGTCTTCTCACAGGATCTCCAAATGGATGTTTACCATTACTCAGGACATAATAAAACACCAGACCCAAGGAAAATGTGTCCACAGAACGTGTCTAATTTTAAAAAAATGGAGGAGAGGGGATTTAAGAGCAGATATAGATACTAATTATAAAAATACTTTCAATTGTAATTCAATATTTAATATGCATTTGTTAAAGAAAAATTAAATACATAGGCTTATTTAGCTGTATTTGTTGAAAAAACCTTAAGTCCTTTCATTGTTAATACAATGAAATTTGAAGCCTTTAAATATGTTATAATGCTAATAAAGGACACTTTTAAACCTCTTTTTTTATATAATTAAGAATCACACATATAAATGTAAAAAGAAAAAACTACTAACTTCATAGAAAATGTGAAAATTGATTTAAAACCTGAAATTTACATAAAACAATGGAGGGAGGAAAGAAAGAACATCATACAGACAACATAACCCTTACAGACAAAGTAAAACACATTTTTACATCAAAGCAACATTTTTAGGAGGGAGGCAGCATCATTCAGTAGAAGACTGGACTAAAACTTTTGGATTATCATTGTCAACTTGAGCAGGAAATCCAAAAAACGAATCAATGAATAGTTTTATAATTCAAATTATTTTATTCCTTTTTAAACTTTCTTCTTATATTACATTCGTTATTTCATTCTTCATTCTTATTTAAAACAAAAATTTCTTTACCTCTTAAAATACAATAGTGCAGAAGTAATACACATATAGCTAGCACAGAATAATAATGTTTACACAAGATTTTTCTACTGTTGTATTCCAAGAGCACTTAACAGAAAACTAAGGGAAAATATATCTCGCAGCATATGTATAATTCACTTCCCACTCTGAGTTTCTTTCACCCTAAGTTTGGAATAGATATATTACTGTAAATAATCTTTTCTTATTGCTGTTTTCTGACTGAAAACATAACTGTTTTGACAAGTATGTTAACAAAAAAAAAGTCATAAAAAGCAAAAAGTAAAAATAATACAATACATATACATGTGAGTATCTATATAAAACAGTCATGATATAATCGAAATTAACCATTTACAAAACTTTTCAACATTAACTAAATTATATTATAATAAAGTTCCTGCCCTGCATTCTAATCTAGATCTACAGATTTTCTACAACATATTTAAACATAATTGTATAAATGAGCAGCAACAAAAATTCTGTTTAAAACTCTTATCTAAATTAATCTACCACTATCTGTATTAATTTTTCCCATTAAAATTATTTGAGATTTCTCTCTCAGTAACACTATACACAAAAGAAATGTTAGAAAATTTATGACAAAATTCAAAATAAATTAAGAACTATCTGGCCAGACAACTTTTTTAAAGATCCTTACTATGTTAGACAAAAAACACATATATAACAAAATATAAAACTAAAAGAATAATTAACGTTTTTGGGATGAAGGACGCAAATGCATGCATACCGCCACAACTCTGGAGGGTTTTGTGTAGTTAAGCCTACATCGATGTAATTGGCATACAGGATGTCCGAAATATCATTATCACAAAATTCACAATTAACAGAACAATCATAATATATTAGTCATTATCATTACTCTCGGATTCTAATTTAGAATCAATTTTGCATCATTCTGATACAGCAAGTTCAGTTAAACATTTTTTAATGCTTCGATAAAAAAAATAATTTTGTCTACCAGAACTAATTATCCATTAAAAACCCAAACCAAATGCTCTTGTGAAAATAAATCTCTCATCTTCACTCTAAACACAAACCACATGCTCATTTGAAGAGCAGTCATAAAGCATTCAATTCAGAAACATTCCCTTCCCCTTATGTTTATAAAACAAAAACAACATGGATGTGAGTAATATTTCTCTCATTTCAAGAAGGTCAGATCTACATGTATCTCAAATCTTATGGGCATGTAATGCTATCTATTGCCAAAAAATTGAGCTTAGAAACTGTTCCAAGTGCTTGGCTCAAATACTGTCGGTGTTTCGTGCTGGCTCAAATACGGCCCGTTTGTCCTGAAGGGATCAAGACAGATTATAACCAATATGTCAAAGAATTGACAGAGTTCTCAGCTTTAAGTACACACCCTTTAAGTACACACATTTAAATTAAAGCCTACCAAGTGAAAAATCATGAATGGAAGACAATATCATATCTCTGACAGATTTAATTGAGGCTAGTTTAAAGGATGTCTGTTCTATAATATAAGCAATGACGCATAAAAAAACAAATGTTATAACTAGGTACATGAATATCAAGACAGAAAAAACAAATCAAGTTATATTAACAAGACAAAAATTTGCTCACTGTTCGTTTTTCTCCTAATAACATTTCAGGAGCAATCCAACCTTCTGTTCCAGCAGTTCCAGATCTCTTGGAGAAGGAGATACGTCCATTAGCTAATTTTTTACACATTCCAAAATCAGATATCAGGGCTTTTACTTCACCATTGGCATTCGGCATTGAAATTAAAACATTGTGTGGTTTGATATCCCTATGCACTAAAAATATAAATCGTAACATAGTACAATAACTAATATCTCACTTTCAAAATTTATCAATAAAAATATTTGAAATATTTTATTTGGATATATAAGCATAATACATACCAATATCCAAAGAATGTAAATGAGCTATACCAGATGCTGCTTGCCTTAAAAGCGAAATTGGATCCAGATTTAGGCGATCAAATGTTTCATCTTCAACATAATCGCAAACAGTAGCTGCACACAACTCAAGGGCTATGTAGCGAAACTGTTTATCTTGCTCCTTAAAAAACAAAATTTAAAAACCATTATAATTTGGAAATAAATACTTAAAACTTATTCAACTCAGTATTTCCTTTATTAAAAAGGAAAAATATTTTTAAAAATTATTATAAATACAAATGTTGCCTATTCTAGCTATTTTAAAAATTAATTAAGTATAAATGAAGAAAACTTTGCAATTATATTACATTTTTACTATTGTTCACATAAGAAATAAAAGAATTAATAAAATAAAATGTACTATAACAATATGAATCAACAAATATATAATCTTTTTAATCAATCAAAAATTAAAATTGTGTGTATGTTAATGCACTTAGTTTGTATATTTTCCTTCAGTAATAATAGCACCAAATTATTATTTTTCTTAGCTTTGTTCTAAAGCTTCTAGAAAGTTTTTCTAAAACATCACAAAATATTACATATTTTGTACACAAAAAAAGTCAAAGGAAGGGGAAAGTGGATTTTATACCATACAAAAATATCTTATGACATTTGGATGTTCATCAGATTCTCGTAACATATCCACTTCCCGATTGGCGAAGCTGAAACATTCTGGTAAAACTCTCTTTACAGCCACAGATCTATTTTCAAATTTTCCTCTGCAAAGAGGGAAAATTTAGTTAGTATCCCATAAAACTATTCAAAATTACTTTAAAAAGATATTTAAATTCACTAATCAATAAACTGAATAAATTCTTTTTGGTGATTATAAATACTTCCGAAACTTCAAGTAAATATCGAGATTTATTAGAATATAAAAGAAGCTTGTTTAGTACAAAATTATTAATTCAAAAAATTTTTTCCCATAAAAGAAAAATAAATTTTATATTAATACTAAATATATATTTAAAACATCACTCAATTTATTAGTAATATTCTGAACTGCCCATTTCTCTTCTTATATTAACTCATTATCATTGTTAGTTTATATAACTAGATTCCTAGAGAAAAAAAGCAAAACTGTCAATATACATTTCAGATATTTTGCTTCATTCCCCCCCCCCAAAATATAATCTTAAATAAATCAAAGCTACTGCTATAATATTTCCATCTTAATAAATTTGTGCAAAAGTTTCTCCAAGAAATTTTATTTTTTGATTTTATAAGAGGATTAATAAGGAAAGAAATGTAATCATCTTTTATAATTGTAATAAAGGATTGTATGCAAGTACTGTCGAACCCACACTTTAAGAACCTTTATTTTTCAAATCTCTATTTTATGAACTTTTTTCTAGAAGGAAGTATAAAAAGTGTATTGAAAATGATTCTCTATTCAAAACAATTTTCCACAAAACAAACTTTTTTTCAGGATTTAGCGACTTTGTCAAATAGAGGTCAGACTTTATTTACATTAAGTTATAAATGAAAGGATAAGCTTCAAGATCTAATTTTGAGAAATAATATACAACTCATACCATTACTGATTCATTCAGTACTTATTTTAGATTGTAATTCCGTTGGAATTAAAATTTTCTATTCCTTATAAAAATGCTTTTAAAGAACAATAAAAAACTGAAAATAGAAGGCAATTTGCAATAAGTTAAGAACTGAAATGATATTATATAAAATATACATGTCAGTGAAAACAATACATTATACATGAACAGAAGAAAAGAGAAGAGTGAAAAAGTTTTCATGAAGATCTTAAAACTAATTGCAAGGGAAAATAATATTATTCAATAATTATTAATAATTTTTTACATTGTTTTAAACTTGGTTTAGTATATATACTAATTTTAACAACAAATTAAATGGAATTATCACACCTCATACACTTAGTCCTTTTTGATTCAATTTACATATTATTATAACTGTAAAAAGTATTTTCATAGAATTATAAGATTGCAAGTAACAGTTTGAGTTTTTCCATAAGCAATCAAGGAAGTTTTATGGATTATAATTTTAAAAAATAAAATAACCATGCAGTTAACATAAATAACTAGAAAGCTTCAGAATTAAGTTTTTCAAAAAAATCAGCACATTAAACATAAAAATTAATAAAATGAAGTAAAATGTAAAGCCGCTACTTTAATTCAAACCCAAACACTAAAAAGATGTCAAAATTACCTGTATACAAATGTCCCATAACATCCATGACCAAGAACATCAATAGGATTAAAAGAAATTTTTCCAACATGTATTAATTCACCAGAAACTGTAGATACAAGAATCTTATTTCTAAATGTGCATATGAAAAATCATCTTTTCCTAATATTTACACAGCGAAAAATCTTATAACAAAAATAATGGAAAGAAAAAATTACCTAGATCATTTACTGCTGCATTAACTAAAGACTTTTTAGCCTAAAAAAAGGAAAAATAAGTTTAAAACTTCAATAAGATGACCAAGGTAAAAATATTAACTCAAAGTAAGGATCATAAAGATTAGTAATCTTCAAACTGTGTTCCACGAGTCACAATAGAAAAAAACGAAAAGAAACTTATAAATGTACATGCAAAATGGATTCACATTATTTAAAATGTTTGTATACCTACAAAAATTTAGAGCTCATCCCTGTCATTAAGGAACTGAAAATTTTATTCATACATAATAATTTTATTTTGCAATACTTTTTAAACTTTTATTATAATATAATTAAAAGAATATTAAAACGTTTTATGTTTTTTATCTATATATTACTTACTTGATTGTGAATGCTTTATTGTTTACTATCCTGAGTTCCATGAGATAATTTTATATTTGTTAGTACACTGCCTTGCAAAATTATATAGTTTTCTAATGGTAAATGCACCTTTTTCTATTTGTGGAAAAACACCAACAACATATGAACAGATTCAATGTTAAAAATCTAAATTGAAGCAAGAACAGATCCTAAATTTTATGTTACAAATTTTCTCATGCAAAATGCACAGTATTTCTCACAGAGCTATAAACATTTAAATTCCCCTCAGAACAATGAGTATAAGCAAAAAATGTTTCTCGACGTGAGAGCCTACAAAAGCAAAGTACAGAAACAAATAAAACTCAAAATATGTAATGCATTTGCAGTTATTCTCAATAGACCTAGACTTCGACAGTTTGTGTGAAAAAATACAAGCACATATGCCAATTATTAAACATAATGCATGGATAGGTGATCAATGAGTAAATTATATATTAAAAGTGGATTAATATTCTTAATAATAAATGCAATACTTTTTTAATTGCCTTTACATTGATCTATAGTCAATCTACTTTAAGTATTTTAAAATAAATTCTTTTTAGTAGTGTCCACGAGAACAACTTCTAGTTCTAGGGGTTCTACGAGAACAACCTCTAGTTCTAGGGGTTCCATGAGAACAACCCCTAGTTTTAGGGGTTCCATGAGTTGAAAAAAGTTTGAAGACCACTGATACAGATATTCTATGTAAGATTACGAAATGGACTCAATAACTTGCAAAAACTTCCACACAGAATTTTAGAGCATTTAACCCTTTCGGGCCAACTGTCATGTATATACGCCATCATGACACACTTGCAGTTCCCGACATGTATGTGCGATAGCGCGTTTCTCCTTCCAGAGTCGCATATCCGTGCCATTGGCTTGGAACGTTTTACAGCTCAGTTTTTTGGCAATAGATGGCATTACTTTTCATAAGATTTGAGATACTTGTAAATCTGACCTTCTACTAGAAATGAGAGAAATACTACTTAGATGTATGTGGATTTTGATTTATTAACATTAGGGGAATAAAGTGTTTCCAAATTGAATGCTTTATGACTGCTCATGAAATGAACATGTGGTTTTTATTTATAGTGAAGATGAGTTTTATTTTCACTAGAGCATTTAATTTGGGTTTGCAGTTTTTAATGGATTATTGAATCTGGTAAACAAAATTTTTTTTTACTTTAACAAATACTAACCATAAATATTTAAAAAATTGAACATAAACTGAAAGTGACTGAAGTAAATAAAGTATATTAATACAAAATATATAAAACATATGCTGTTTGTATAATATACAGAACAATGTGTTTATATTTTGGTATTTTTATGAATTTAATCTTAACTACAATAAACCCTCTGGCATGCAAGTGACGCTTCCAAGAGAAACCCTGGCCCTAGCGGTGTGCATGTGTTTATTCCCTTGTACCGAAAGGGCTAAAATCGATTTGTATAAAAAATAATTAAGAAAATATTTTTTTATTGGAAAAATTTCTATGTTTTCTCTTCATATTTTTAATCAGATAATTCAAATAAATAACTTATTTTCACTTCACATATGAAAAATAGTGATCTAAACTATCTGATTTCTAAAGGCATTTTCTTTTGTAAGCAATAGAAAAATGTGTAAAAATCTACATGAAAAAGATATACTTATTCATATTGGGGGGGGGGGATACACATTGGTATACGCTATCATTTAAAACTTTAAGCAGTATTTCATTCAAATAGACAAAAACAAAAAGACACAAATGAAAAATTAAAAAGAATATTGTAATAAATTTAAAAACTGATTTTAAAAAAATGCTTTTTTTTAAAATAAATGACATTTTTTAAAAAGTTATTTCACAACAATAGCTACACCTTCAAATGATTGTTCAAATGTGCACCACAAAGCTCCTTAATTGTTTAGAAAAGTTTATTAATTTCAATCAGATATAAATATAAATTAAGTGTACATTAAAAAAAATGGTAATAACAAAATTCCAATAAATATTTAAAATCATTATAATAATAAAATAATGTTTACATAATATGCTTAAGTTTGATTACATCAGCATCAAATTACAAACAAGCATTTAAAAAAGAAGGCATTCCATACCTGAATATAGAAATACACCACAACACCCAGAATTGTTCCAAGACAGAGAAAGCACAATAGAACAATCGGCCACGATAAAAATATGTTTCCTTGATACAAATCTTCAGTTGAGGTTTGGGCATCTAATGATAACAATGCTTGTTTTGAATTTAAAAAATCTGACTTGTCCATGTAAGGCAATAAACCCTCAATTGTGCAATATGGTAGTGAAGTTCTATTCACATTTCCAGAAATAACTTTAGAATAATATACAGGCTTTGTGGGAGCATAAGAAAGCTCTGGTAATGCAGCAATTTGCAAAAGAGAAGAAAAGGCTGGAGTTATATATTCGGGTATTTCGTAGTGCCCTAAAAAAGTAGAATTCATAAATTAATGAAAATGAGAATATTAAAATAGTAACTAAAACACAAGGCAAACAAATTGGTACATAGGAGAAATTATTAATTAGATATACACACAAATAATTAAGCACAAAGAAACCAAAGCAAATATAGTTCATAACAAACATAATCCCCCTATTTGACCCATCTTTTGAAAATTTCTTAATTATAGAGATTACACAAAATTTCATAGCTTTTACCATCAGAAAATTATTTTAACAAACTAAAATTCTGATTAACTCATTTAACTGCAGATTGAAAGTTACCCAATTTGCTCCCCAGGGCCATCGTTTTTTACATAGACATGTGTATTCTGGGTATTTGGGGGAAAAGAAAAGACGTAACTATGCAAATTCTTCACAGAAATAAGTAAATTCTTCCCAAACACTGTCAAAGTCATTTTATCGCATTCCAAAGCTTACAGAATAGTTTTACTGACAGCAACCCAAAGAAAAGGATCACATTCTAGAAAGACATATGTATATGCTGACAGCAATTAAAGGGTTAAATATTACATTATCAAAAGAACACACCCAATAAGAATAAAAATAACATCTTGACAGAAATATTGAGAGTTTGCTCTGAAATGACAATTTCTAAGAAACACCTTTGTACATTTGAACCATAAAGTATATTTGATGCTAAAAACCAAAACGGTTAAAACTACACATAGCAATATAAAGGTAAAACTGAATGAGTATTACATATTGCAATGGCAATTATTTTTCTTAAAGAACAGAAAGAAGAGGATATTGAGAAATCAGAAAAATATAAAGATATATTAAAAGAATAAAAATCTAACTATTAATCTGCTGTGTATTTATCAAAATACAGTGGTGGGGTCCAAAAATTTGGAGACTGCGGCCATTGCTAACGATGAAAGCAAATACCTAAAGTTAAACCACTTGAAATGGATTCTCCCAACCCTCCCCCACCTGATCAAGTTGATTTAGTCCAAGTCATGCGACCAAACTGCATGCACAGCTGTTATGTTTTGAAGCTAGTTAGCTCTGCTCCACAATCTAAGAAAAATAGCTTTTCTTGAACAGAGTTGAACAATAAATTCTGACAACACTTAGGTAAAACACCAATGGAGACTTTGGAGATGCTGAATAAGGTGTATGGTGAATCTACCATGGCGAGATCCAAGGTTTACGAATAGCATTGGCATTTTAAAGAGGGCCGAGAATCCATCAAATACAATAAACACGTTGGATGACCTTCGACTTCACGGAACGCAGAAAATGTTGTGTTGGTGTCAATGTGTTCCAAAAGATCATTGTCAAACACTTGAACAAACGGTTGAGGCTATACACTTTTCAAATATGTTGTTTGAGGAAATCTGTTTGTCATAAATGGTCTCGGTTCTGGCAGTGACAACTGGTATCCTCTGCATGACAATGCACTAGCACATCAATCCCAATCGGTAAAAGAGTTCCGTGCCAAAACTCACACTAATGTACTTCCACATCCCCCTTATTCACCAGATTTAGCCTCATATAACATTTGCCTGTTCCCATCAATGAAAAAACATTTGCAGGGATGTCACTTAGCATCATCAGATGCAGTGAAAGTAGTATCACAGAAGGCCTTACGGGAGGTTACGAAAAACGGCTTCCAGCTGTACTTCCAGAAGTTATATAAACACTGGCAGAAGTGTATCATCACCCAGGATGACTACTTTGAAGGTGGATGTGCTTCAGTGCTGTGAACTATTCAAGGTAAAGTTTTCTATGGGCTGTGGGTAGCCTAGTGGTTAGAGCATCGGACGCCAGACCAAAAGGTCTGGGTTCGGCACCCAATGTCAACTAATACCCGCAGAGTACATGCTCGTTAAATCAGTGGGTCCAAAAGTCTTGTGGTCCGTCATAGCAGCAACCATGGGAGCAGGAGGCTAGAGAATATTTCCCTCTTCTCCAGTTCTATGCCTAAATTGTGGAGGTGGAGATAGGTAGTGTCGCCATCTATCATGTATGAACCGAGCTAAATCGTACTGTCACTTGCACAGTGCTCAAAGCTAACGACAGGTGTACACCTAGCCCCTTGCCTTGATCGTAGACCGTCAGGCAGCTGGCATTAGAAACAACAATGACAACAGGTTTTCTACACCTTTTCCCCTGAACTTTTGGATCATACTACCTATAGTATTCTTGATAAAAAAAATTCACTTCTGATCATTTTAATATAAATTAAGAATGAAGGCCATAGTTTCTTTAATGAATAGACTTTTTTGTTTCAATTTTTAGAATATGTCAAAACAAAACCATAGTATAATAGGAATATAATATTATATAGTTAGAAGGGAAAAAATAAATTATAATACACATGTTAAAAAAAGTTTAATATGGTAATTAACAGCAGTTTATGTAAAAAATCCTTCATTAAAAAAAATACACAAAATGAAAATTAGATAAACATTTAATTTGTATAACCAGATAATTAATATAAATTGTATCAATAACAACTTATTCATAAGAAAGTTTTCTTTTATTTTTCCAAATTGGTATTTTTTACTGCAGACCTAGTTCATTCCCCAGAAGCTGATATCACATTCATAAAAAAGTGCATTAATATATATTTTTAAAAAAATTAATGACAGCAAACAAGTTTCCACTTAGACAGAAATAAAAGCAGAACTAAAACATAGAATCTTACACTTTTCCATAAATACATAAAATATACTACATAGATACATAGCATGCACATTAGTATCACAATAAAATAAAAAATTCTTTACCAATTAAGAAGTTATCTACTCTTTGGTGCATTTTACTGTTATTATGGTCATGAACAATTTGTTCCAATGGCTTTGAATCATTAAGTATAGTCACAGTAAAATTTGGTCCTTCTAAAAGAAGTGGATTGTGCACATGCATCTTCAAAAAAACATACAAATATACAAATCAAGATTTGTTACAAAACAATTATTCAGAACATTCACCAACAAAAAATTATATTCGTATTCAATCAACTAATTCATTCTTGAAAAGTTTTACTTTTTGCACAATTGTATAAATTGAAAGAAGTAATATATATATATATATATAAGAAAAGAATATGAGTTAAGTATTTCTTTTCGAGTAAGTAATGTTTTTTTAGTACAGCAAGTAGTTTACATTTCATTTGATGAAAAAATCATATTTGTCAGACATGAAATAATCATATGACACTAAACAATGTTTAATAATAGTAAATACGATTAAAACATCCCAATTAAATTAATAGAGAAAAATCATTATAAAATTGAATTTTATTTAATACATGCTATTAAAATATTGTTGAAAAATTATTCAATTTGTTACAGAAATCTACTGAATTATTACACACCTACATCACATAACAAAAATGGTACATTCCATTTTTTAAGAGAAGTATTCAGATTTTAAATTCCTTATTTTAAAATTTTAAAAAAAAATAATTTTTCTTTCTAAATTCTATAACTTTTTAAAGTTAATTAGACTGCTTTTCATGCTACCAATATTATATAGATAAATAACACCTTATAAGTAGTAAACTGATAATCATTCCATTCATGCAAATTTACTTCACACACACTTATCTGAAACTGCATGAGTATTTGTATTGCATAAAAAATTAACAATATTCACCTAATAACATCAAAAAACATGGGGTACATTTTAATTTCATTCATGATTCATTTACATACTATTCTTAAGAAGAAAATTATTTCATAATAAGAATTACCATGCATTTATTACGTCTACCGAAAAGTTCTGTTCGTTCCGGTTACAATAAGTTTCAACAAGTATGTACATATTCATTTGACGCATATTTAGCCCACTTTTTTTTATCATTGAATGTATGCATACTGACCTAGCAAATGAACTAAAACATAGATGATTCATGTTAGTATTAAGTGAGATGACATCATTTATCCATGGCTGTTGATAAAGTTCATTTACGCCACTTTATATTGTACAAATTCCAACAAGGAAGAAATGCTACAGAAGTGTATAGAAATTTATTGACAGTGTTTGGTGAGGGTACAGTTTCTAATAGAACATGCAGAAGATGGTTCGAAAAATTTCAAGTAGGTGATTTCGACCTTTCTGATAAGCCACGCTTTGAGTGACCATCTTAGATCAATGATGATACTGTCAACATCATGTTAGAGCAAAATCCTTTTTTTGACAACATCGGAGATTGCAGATAGGCTTGATTCAGCTCAACAAACCACTTTGGATCATATTCGGAAAGTAGGGTTTTGTGAGGAAGTATTTGAAATGGATGCCACATAAGTTAAGTAAGAATTTGAATATTGAATCACATGCACATCTCTGCTTGCACGCAACAAAATCAAACCCTTCTTGGACAGGATCATAACTGGGGATGAAAAATGGATTACCAATGTAAACATCATACGGGCATATCATGAACCCGGAAAACCTGCCCCCTCCACCGAAACCGAAGTTGAGCCTGAACAAGAGAATGTTGTGTATATGGTAGTATATTCGAGGACCAATAGATTTTGAGCTGTTGAAATCAAACGAAAGGCTACATTCAAAGAGGTACAGTCAGCAATTGGATAAATTAAAAACAGTACTCCAAGAAAAGAGGCTGGCGATGTTCAATAAGAAGGACATCATACTGCTTTATGACAATGCCAGGCCCCATGCTGCTTTGGGGACTCATCAGAAAGTTCCACAGCTAGGCTGGGAAATTCTGCTGTGCCTCAAACATACTCCCCAGACCTAGCACCATCTGATAATCACCTGTTTCTGTCCTTACAAAATTTTTTGCACAGCAAAAAATTCAAGAACGAAGAAGATATCAGACAAGCACTGGTTCAATTTTTGGCCTCTATAGCTAAGACATTTTTTTAAATGGGATATACAAATTGCCATCACGCTGGCAAGAAGTCATAAATAATGATGGCAATTATATTATACAATAAAGTTTATTGTAGGTATGAAAAATTTATTCTTTTGTTTTATTCTAAAAATGGACAGAACGTTCTGGTAGACCTATTATATGTAAGGATAATTAACTTATATCTAAAACAAAATCTCCTTGATGCTGACTTAGAAACATCACACACACACATATATATTATATGATTTGCTTTTTTAAGAAAAATAAGGTACTCACAGGTATTATCAATTGTTTATCATCAATAAGAGATGTCAAAGCATAAAATCCATGCATATGATGTCCGACATACACAGTTGGCCTGGGGGGGAAATGCAGCAAATTACAATCAGAGTTCAAATTAATTAATCTAAAAATTATTATATTTTCTATTTTACATATTTAATATAGTACTGAAAACAAAAATGACATTTTGTTTTCCCATGGTCAGAATTTTAAGAACTCAATTTTTAAAGTAGTACATAACCCTTAACATCTAGTACTAAAAAATTAATTTTTAAATATATATTTGTGCTTATTTTTCAAGGAACAAGAAGCTATGTGCATCTATTGCAATTTATTTTTTTTAACTCTGCTTTATTTATTTTACATATTTTTCTTATTGAAATGAGATGCAAGAATTTAACAAGAAGATTTAATATTAATCGAATTAAAACAAAAAAAAAAAGAGTAAGAAAGAATATCTATTGATAAGAAAATCTAATAAATGTGCACATATTATGTCAAATGCAAAATATGCATTACATATTCCATGAAACGTAATTTATTGTTAGTTTTTCACTATCCAATTAATTTTTACTTTTATAAATACAAAACATTAAACTTTTGAAATCTAATTGCTATGTCATTTCTTGGAATTTAAGAAAAATAATTATTGATGCAAATTATGTTATTCATTGCTTAGAAGATTAGTATTATTTTACACAAGTACTGAAAATTCAATATTTGCAAATTTACTTAAAACTCATTCAATTCTTAACATACAAAAAAAGAATGGAATACAAATACTGGCTTTAACCACTTGCATTGGAAAACCCTTCCATGCATGTCAATATGCTTATGTCACAAAATCATCAACAATGCAGCGTTATCACAGAAATAAAAAAAGGCATACATGGTACTTTGAGATTGTTTGCCAAAACATAGTTTGTGATTATGCATATTCCAAAATGAAAATTTTTTTTCAATTTTACAAACCGATTGGCAACTACTTAGTATTAAATTTGGAAACAAATTTAGTATTTTTAGTTATGAAAAATTATCAATTGATGAGTAAATATATTCTTTAAAACAAAATTTCAGAAGTCGTAGGTTAAAAATTAGTTTAAAAAATGTAAATATTTTTTCTATTTCTATATTACACTGAACACTTAATGCTTGGCAGTGAATAACAATTGAATGTTTTGGTAAGTGCACATATGAATTTTTTACCAACAAAAAGCATACCTCAAAATTTTAAAAAATTGAATTACTAAAAAAATTTTTTTATGTGTAATTCCAAAATGTATTCTAAACTTATAACATAATTAAGTCACAGCTTTTACTGAGCTTCTGAATTGACATTGTTTGGTAAAAATGATTGTTATGAGGAAAGAAATTTTAATAATGTGAACAACATTACACAGTACGTGATGCAGCTTCTTTTATGTTCATCAAAGATACAAGAAATGTTTCCAAGTAATTAAGCAAGCAGAAAACAAGAAAAATAAAACAAAACATTACCTTACATCCATTGCTTAAACCTTAATATTATGTTAGTGAGAGAACCCATCAGAACCAAACAATTTCAATTGATACCGAGAAAAAAACTTTAAAAAAACACAACAGTATCCTATTATCCACAAACCCTTACAAAATGGATTGACATGATCTAACTGAATATATTTCCTATAAAAAGATCAAGTTTGCACATACATATATAATGTACACAATAATTTAAATACATTAAAAATAAAAAAAAATACTTCATATAGATAATAATACAATTTGTGAATAAGCATTTTATTGTAGCTTTGATTTTTAAATATTTATGTTAACATAATAATTATGATGAAAATTAAATTTTTAAATAAATGATATTAAAAAAATTATACAGAAATTATATAAAATCATAAATAATCTTATACTCTATTTATTCTAAAAACTGAAAATACAGATATCTATAAATAGAAGTTTACAAGAATTGTAATACATTACATGGCTATTTATAATTAATTTACACCAAGAAATATATAAAAAAAATAGTACATCTACTTTAAAAAAATATTTATGAATTTAAAGAGTTAAGAGTTTTGATTTTCAATTAATTTTTTCAGAATCAAACATTGCTGATTCATAAGTAAATAAGATTAATATTTAATAAATGAAATATTTGATGCAATATATATACATAAAGAAATTTAATTTACATATGCAGAATAAGAACACTCATTTTCAAATGAAGATAGAAATAAAATATACACAAAAACACCTCTAATAATTCAGTTTAGATTTGAAAAATATTAATGTTAAATATCATATACAGGTAATCCTCATATATAACACTTTTATAACATTGTTTCAAAATCATATAATTCAGGAATTGTGGAAAGCTTACATGCAATATGTCATTTTAGAACTTAATACAAAAATTAGATAAATTCCTATATTCCTCAGTGTTAAAAATAATTCAGAAGATAACACAAATGAAAAGGTGAAATTAATTACATTTTACTCTAAAATGTATTTTAAAACAGTCTATACAACACAAAAATAGGACCTTTTGTGCATAAAAAAACTCATAGGGAATATTTCATTATTTAACCATGGAAATACTCATTTCATATCAGATTTGTCTGCAAAAATTACTCTGTAGAAAGATTTTTTAAAAAATTTTTATAAAAAACACCTTTTAGATTTTGCCAAGCAGGTAAGAGTTAATAATCCTAATTGAAAATCATTCAATCAATAAGTTAGAAAACTACACAATTAGCTTAGCACCATGTAAAGAAATTTATAATGATTTCCCAGCTAAAAGAAAGCAAATAAAAAAAAAATTTTAAAAAGGTTTCTAATGAAGAGTAAACCATAAAATTTAAGATAATGCAGAAGGAAATTCAGAGGACGGGGGTATATTGTGAAAAGAAAACACCTTCAGTTTATGCTGCATCTAATGAGAAACAAATAATAAAATTATTTGTAACTTTCAATGAAAATGGCTTTAATTAATATTTATCCACATTATTCAAATTTAACGGCTTGTTCTAGTTTTTGGGACCTAGATTGATATCAGCCTATACGGCACCGCACTAAAGAGTGATACCAGCTCTTGGGGATGCACTGGGTCTGCAATGGTAAAAATACCAATCCACAGCCCATTGGACAAAAAAAAAAACTTTTTTACACAGATTCTTTATTCTATATAATAATCTATAACCAATATTTTTCAATTAAAAGTATAATTAAAAAAATTATCATTAAATAAATATAATAAAGAAATGTAATCCTTAAATTAGAGCCCCTAGTAATTCTTTATATCAAATATAATGTTTCATAATTATATCAAATCATTCTTAATGAATATATTTGTCATATTTTGAGCTTACTTACATAAGAAAACCTTTTTTATAATTGGTAAAAAGATGATCCCATTTAGAAGATTGTGCTTGAGTTATGTGATCTAAAGTTTCAGTAGACAGACTTTGAAATGGAACATTATGCAAGCCATTGCTTTCTAACAAATATAAGCCAACTACAGGAGATCCATAGTCACTGAACCATAAAACATTTCCTAGGTAAATATTCAAAAATTATCTCTAAGTAAGAATAAATGAATAAAACATTTTATAAAAACTGATAATTTCTAGTTATTTCTTATATAATTAAAAATTTAATTTTAAAAAAGTATGTTTTAAAGCAGTTTAAAAATTTATATACACAAAAATATGTAAAAAAAATTGCTACTAACATTTAAACTTACACTATGGTGAATGATATTGTTTTGATATTCCATGCATGTTCTCTTTGACAAATTTTAAACTTAATGCATATTCTTTCAAACATGAATTTTTTAGAGAAAAAAAAAGTCTACTTGAATGAAAAAAAACTCAGAAATCTACTAGGAGAAAGTCATTAAAAAAACACTAAATACTAGACAGAACCCTTTCTCTCTGATGCAAAAATAATTAAGAAGCTCATTTCAAAAGAAGGCTTGACACCCAAATCATATCTTGATATTTTAAACATCTAAAAGTGAAAAAAAAAACCCATCAGTTTGGTGTGATTCCTGATAAGAAGTTCTTGTGAAATGGCAACAAAATTGATAAAAATTCTGGTTCCATAAAATAATTCAAAATAAATCACCAGACTTGAAGTACCACACAATACTAATAGGAATGTAAAACTCACAAAAATGATGTAACAAAGAACAAAATGGAATTAATGATGGAAGAGAAATAGGCAGAAATAATCTCTGAAAATAAAATACCCTATTCCCTATAAACAATATGCTGAAAGTTTCTTACAAAATTTTGTTTGATGCAAGTATATATTTTGATCAGGATGATTTTGTCCATTATGATTCCCAAACAGTAGAAAATATTTAATTGATATCTTATATAACAGTGTCAAGAATAAATAGAAATATAGCGCAATATTTATAAAATTAATTTTTACAGTTTCATTAACAGGATTCTATGCAATTTATATAATACATATATGCACACACACAATCCAGAGTGAACCGGTGATCTCCATGTATTTTAAGGAACAATATTTTTTCAGAAAAATTCTTGGGACAATTTTGAGAAAGTCATCCTTTGCAAAACCATGTACCACATTAAAAATTTAAAAATGATTTTTTAAAAGCAACTCTAACTTAAAATGAAATTTAATGAAAAACACAAACAGTACAACATTTAACAGCTTATTACCCCGGTAGAGGTGGTATCTATATAAGCCAGTAACAGCCTTTGAACTGAGGTGACCATTTTGGCCTGCTGGTATGTTATGTGCTTGCGGATCAGAAAGTACAGAGTTCTATCATCATCACCCCTTGTCATAATAAAGGTCAAAGAAATGATGAATAATAGAAAAAGTGCTAAGAAAAACTGCATTTTCAATATATCATAATTCCATCTTGTAAGAATCTTTAGTTCATCCATAATGTTGACAAATTAGAAACATGAACAAAAAATAAATTTAGAAATACATAAATTAAATCATACCATTCCTTTTCTCAACAGACAATATTCGTCCACTGGAGCATGATGCAAAATGAGCTATACCTATTAAAAAAATAACATTAAATGTAGACAGATGTTATAGAAGTCGGAACATAAACATTTAATTTTCAGAAAAGAAAGAAAATGCATATCATACCATATTCACTGTTAAATTTGGGTGAACTAGTGGCAGCATAATCTGAATATGTAACATTCCATCTAAATAAAATCAGAAATACAGATCAATAATCAGATCATTGTTTTAGGTAATAATGCAAATGAAATTTAGAAACAAAGTAATTGTAATAAACACATTTTTGTTTGATTTTAAACTAGAAAAATTATCAAAACTTTCTACTGCAATATATCAGTTCTTCAATAGAAAAGCTACTTTGTAACAAAATCCATGAATACAATACCTATTTTTTTCCAATTTATTAAATTATAATACATTGTTTTAAATTTTCCTTTATATAAAGAACTAAAAGACCATTTTAAATCAGAAGGATTTGGAATCTAACAAGGCTATAATTTATCAATGGTCTAAGATTAAAAAAAGGACCCGTACCCGATTTTAATAATTCACATTTAAGAAATTTCATTCCGATTAAAAAATGTTTGACAAATATATCAATCACTAATAAAAATTCCAATTACCATTTACAATCAAGCAATATTATTTAATAAAGAATTAAAAATTCATAAAGTATTATAAGTGAAAACATCTCATTTTTTAAATTCAAGCAGACGACCACAGATTCCTTATCTGGACTAAATGGATAAAAACTAAGTGGTATATTTTTACATAAAATGGTATTTTTCATTTAATGAGATGCTGGAGATTAGAATCATAAGAGTATACACCATAAAATGAATGGTAAATAATGCTAAGCAAAGACAATGAATACAAAAAGCAATTCAAGGTAACAAAAAAATGAGGAAAGGATAATTTTTTTTTCTGTTTGTAAAAAGGAAATTCATGCTTCAATAATGTACAAAAAAGCTATAAAGATGTTAATTATGATAAACATCTAGCTAATCAAAAAAATTCTGCTAACATCAAAAATTTCAATTCATTTTTAGCAATTTGGAAACAATTTTTTTTTTTTTTAAAAATGAATATACTTACGACTGAGAACCATAGCTTAAATCATACATTGACAATTCAAAATCTGTAATGAGGAAAGAGAAAAATTTCATATATATTTGCATTTTGTAAAATACAAGAACAAATGCTGCAGAAATAGAAAAAATTCTATAAACTTAAATGAAAATAAATTTCAAAAAATTAATACATTTTTTATAAATTTTAAAAAAAAGGCATTTATTTTGAAACTCATTCAGATTGAATTATTGATTCAAGCATTTTTATAAACAGTAAAGTAATTTTTTTAGGTTAGAGAACTATTTTCCATTATTTTTATCAAAATCTACATAGCATTGTTATAAATGTGTCAAAATATTTAATTTTAATGAAAAATTTTCCCACATATACAATCAGTCAAACTTAAAATATTGCTTGTTACAGCTATTATATAATTAAACTTGCACATAAGAAACATTTACCGATTCTTTATTGCAACACAAACTCAATATTTTGAAATTAACCAGACTAATTGTTTCCTCCTATATTGCAAAACAAATCCAATGCCTGGATATGTATTATGAAAATAATGAGCACTTGGTAAACCTTGAAAGAACCATTAAATTAAAAAGTGCAAAAAGGATATATTCCTCAAAAAATTAAGAAATTCTATTGCATCAAAAATACTCTTAAAGAAAGAGAATACTCTTTAGAGAAGAAATAAGAAAGAAGAGTAAGAAATACTCTTTAAACAAAGCAGAATTTCAAAGGAAATAAGGAAAGAAAATACCTAGAATATGTTATTACAGAATATATTTTTTTTAACTCTGAAAGGCAAAAATATGCTTTGCAAATCTAGAATGAAGATAACTTTTATTTCAAAAAAACATTCAAATTGCAAATTTTTCCTCCAAGTGGCTTTTTTAATAAGCAAAAGAGGCATGTAGTGGAATATAGTATTACTTCCTTCCTTAATGTTTATATGATTATATTTAATGTTTTATATTTATTTACATTACATAAATAGCATTTTTTCTTTAAAAAAATCACAAATACTTTTTCTTTAATTCATTATATGCAAAGAAATTATGAAAAAATTTTAATCACCCCAAAAAAATTACTATTTATATCTTTGTTTAGTAATGATCTCATTTAACAATTTTAAATATTTAAATCAACAAGTATTATGGTGAAAACTATATAATTTACTTTTACAAGATTCTAACCAAAGAAAATGGACTAAAATAATGTTACAAACAAATTTTATTCTAGCACATAAAAAATAGTATTAGTTCAAATAATTCACTTTAAAAAATTTGGACTGATTAAAAATGGAGAAATACTAAGAGACTTACAAGGGGTGATCAAATGAAAAGGTACGAAATGACATAAAAATGAAACAGTTAAATATTTGCATATTCCGCCAAGGGAGAATGTAGCGAGACATCTCGGGATGCCATTGGAGACTCTGACTGGGATCGGATCATGCGCGGGTGCCCGCATGCGCAGGAGAGAGCAAAGGCTCTTATAAAAAGCGGCGTCCAAATGATGCGAGCACAGAATTACTCGAGCACAGAAAAAGCATTAACTCCGATGTGTAATGTGAGACACTCCGACGCCTACGCAGGTCCATCAAGAACAAAAGACCGGGGCTGCTCACGAAGGGTGTGGTTCTGCTCCATGATAACGCGCGTCCACACGTCTCCAGAGTCACACAAATGGAACTGGACAAGTTCCAATGGGAGACGTTGGACCATCCGTCCTACAGTCCGGACATGTCACCCTGCGATTTCCATGTGTTTGGTCCACTGAAGAAACACCTGAAAAGAAAGCGCTTCAACTCGGACGACGTACTCAAGGACACTGTGAAGGACTGGGTCTCGTCACAGCCACAGGAATTCTGGGAACAAGGAATCCTGCGGCTTGTTCATCAGTGGGATCGTTGTGCTTAGGCCTATGGTGTATATTTTGAATAAAGTCTATATTTGTACCCACCGTGTCGTTTCGTACCTTTTCATTTGATCACCCCTTGTAAATTTTTTCCACTATTAGAATACAAATTAATTTTCTTGATTTAAAAAAAAAAGAAAGAAAAAACCTTCATACCAGTTCTGCCAATAAATACTGCATTTTTATTAACAGCAGGGCATATCTTCTCAGCTCCCCCAGTAGTCACAGTGTCTAACTTCTGCCCTGTAACTGGATCTATGGCAAACCAAGATGCCATTTTTTTTCCTATTCACAAACAATGCAATTATCGTTAAAAATGACTAAATATACTATATTTTCATTCATAAATTTTGTAATGAATTTTTATCACACATAACCTAACTTTCATACAATTGTTTCTAATTAACTTAATCAAAGATTGCCTTTCATAATGCATTTACATACATTACCAATGAATTCCTCTTTAAATTTAAATATATGCCTAATTGTATTACAGAAATGTATTTTTAAAAATTAGAAAATAAAAATATTCAAAAAAATGAATGTTTGAAAAATTAAAATAAATATGGTCGCATAAGAACAACAGTTTTTAGAAAAATAATCCACTTTTTACCGAAGATCATCAACTCTTAAAACTTTTGATCATCACAGCCCCCTCTCCTTATGTATGAGCCTGACATCACAATCCCCCCTCAAGATTTTGAACACCCCTCTACTCCCTGACTTTCAATACATGGCTGAGTGGTTTAAAAGTTTCTCAATAGTACTAAGGCTATGAATTCAGTTCTTAATCTTTGCACATGTGTTCCTACTAAATTTTTTGAAAATATTATGCTGTAGTAATGGCTACATGGATGTGCAAATAATAAAAAAACTTAATTGATATTTTCAATCAAAATGCATGTTCTAGTACAGTTTTTTCATAGGGGAAAATGTTGTGAACTATTCTAGGGTAATTCATCTTTCCATTTTTTGCAAGAGGCCTTTCAGAGCCTCTAAAAAAGGGAAATCTTAACATTAAACGAGGGACCTTTGTGAACCCCCAGAAAGGCACTGCGAACCACAGTTTAAGAACTGCTGCTTTAGATTATAACAGACATTTGGCACAATTTTCATCAGCATTTTTAATTTTTAAAATACTTACAAATTAAATTAAAATTTGAAAGAAATTAATCAATTTTAAAAAAACAGAATAAAGAACAATAAGATTATTTCCTTTTGTACACCATGTTCAGAGGAGCAATTAGAACATTTTTTAAAGTGATGTTTCACTTTAATTTAGAATAAAAGAACATTTTGCATATATAAAGTCCATTACATTATTTTGAATATGTAGCAAGGATTATATATTATCCTGTTCTATAATTACATATTATATTTATAACACATAGAAATTTAATTTCAATAATTATAAAAATATAATAAATATTTTTAAAGCATGATTAATATTGTGGGAAATTTTTGAGCTATAAAATTAACTATAAAATCTTCATTTCTTTATTTATGAAACTATTTTTTCAAAATGCAGAGACATTAATGCATTTTTTCAAAGAATTTTTCTAGCAGTTTCAAAATGTAATTTATATACGTCTGACACTCATTAGCTAAGCAAATTATAATGCAGAAAATACAAGAAATTTCAAACCTGTATATAGAAAGCCATCTTCTGAACGCAAAGGTGCTTGATGTATCAATTCTGATATTGAGTATCTTAATTTTTTGAAATCATTGGCGATAGGACTTGACATATACATGTATAAAGATCCATCACGGGGATCAGGGAAAATTTTCCTGAACAAAAATTTATATTATAGATCATTTGAATAAATAAATATATTTATAAATTCTAATAGAATATTTTTAACACTAGGTGCTTTTTACACATTAGAAAACATTAATTATAATTTATAAATGAAAAATATATAAATCTTTTTTTAAAAATAATTGGAATAGTTTTAAAACTTAATACAAAATCAATTTATTTCAGTTTATGAAAAACATTTATCCCAAATATCCATCATTATACAAAAGAGAAACTTAATGAAATTTTTAATAAATTTTCAAAATATTTTAATGATATAATAAGCATAATTTTAAGAAATTATACTGAATGTCCATTGTTCTTTGATGATTTATACACAAGAGTTGGACAGATGAAAATTTTAAAAATTGCCTATTCCTTTTCTAAAAAAAAGAGTAAGCAACTATTTCATTTCTATTATTAACCTTGTTACCTTTATCATTTAAGAACAAAGTAAAAATACTTCCAATTTCATTTGTATTAAGATAAAAACAAAAAAGTATGCTAAAAAAATTATTTGGAAAATCTTACTTTTGGGATCCTGCCAAATTTAGCTTCAAAACAGGTTCTGAAAAATAAATGCATTTGCTTATCAATCTACATAACTGATGTAAAAAGAATTTATAAATTTTCATTTTACAAAAAAAAAACATATTTTGAATACTTTTTCTAGAACAATATAACTTTTTGAAATGGATGTATAAAATATTAAAAGTATTATTTCTGTCTTAATTTTCCGAGAATATTCACAATAAAAATATTTTTAATCCAAAATTCTGAATTAAAATTCATTTTCAGAAACACATTACAGGAGAGTTTTTTTCTAAACTTTACGATTCCCTTTATTACATAAATTTTAGAGAATAGTACTTTACAGCAGATGAACAATATAAAACACTTACATAAAAAAAATAATTAAAACTTTCTCACTTTTACCACTAAAAAAAACCCGGCTTTTTGTGTATAGTAATATAAAGCATTTTAATAGTTCTGACAAATACTCAATTAATGACCCCAGCCACATTTTGAAGTTAATTTTAAAATGAATCTATCAATTGCGACTATTTGGGGATACATGACAACTCAATTACCAATCAAATAATATGCCAAAAAAAATTATGAACTACTGTTTTGGAATATAAATGAGAAATTGAGAATAAAATGAAGCAAAATATATTCTGAAAGAAAGAAAAGAAAAAAGAAAAAGCTGCTATAAATACATTGTTTGTGTATACATTGTTCTTGTATTTCATCTCAACAGAATTGCATGTTAAGGAATAATTTACTGATAAAATATGATAAAACAAACAGAATTATTCTGCTATTAATCAACACTTTCACCCCTCAAAAATGAAGGAAATATAAAAATAGCTTCACATTACTATTGTGTTTGTATAGAGTATTTTAAATTTCTTCCTTATGTTGATAATAAAATTTTACAGTTACTAATAGAGAAAACATAAAATTATTATTTAATGCTTTTTTCATCACCATATTGAAGGCAGTACTAACAAGTTATAATCCACAAAAAATATAGATCTTGGAATTCAATACCTAAAATTTCAAATCTGAGATACATTAAACTAAACACAATGGCCCAACAGCCAACAAGGGTTAAGGACTACTCTGCCTGTCTCAGTTTTTGTGACCTTGAACACTGAGATGCAAGAGCAGATGTTCTGGTCAGGTGGTCGGTCTGACACAAACCCCCCGTGTTTAGTTCCCAAGCAAGCTTGGTACTCATTTATCAACCCCCTGAAGGGATGAAAGGCTGAGTTGACATTGCCTAGCTTGGACCTGTGGTGTGGAAGCTTTGCGTTACAATATGAAGCTTAAAAAAAACCACTAGAAATAATGCAAAATTTTCAAGCATTTTCATTACAACTGAAAAGCTACCCATTTCACATGATTTTCTTTTTTTATTCCAAAACATATAAAAGCTAATATATAATAATTTGCAAGTTTGTGCATATATATAACAGTAATTCAATTTATTAATTTAAACAAACTCATAAACATTGAAAAATAGTAGAATTACAGTTACATATAAAATAAGCATGTTTTAGTTTCAGGTTTTTGTGATTTAATATTTCAGAATGAATAATATAGATTATGCATCGCTTACTATTTTAAATTATAAAGATATAGAATTAAAAATTTTACCTTCTTGCAAAGTCCATTTAACTGCACCAGTTTTTACACTAACTGCAAACAAAGTCCCATTCAATGTAGAAACCAATAACGTCGGTTCTTGAATAGCAATGATACTGGAAGACTGAAAATTTCAAATAAGAAGTATAAGAAAAGGATAGATTGAATTATTTAAAAATATAGAGTACATCTATGAATAAATACCATTATATCATAAAAAAATGTTTCTAAAGTAAAAAAATAGGAAGTTTATCATAAATGTTAGGACATAGATGCACAAAATAAACCCACCTGCATAATTTAGCTTACATATTGGGTGACTGACCAAAACCAAAATTCAGCACACACACAAAGTGATTTCACAGAACAGCTTGAGGTGAAAAATGGAGCGCAACAGGGGGATGCATTGACATGCCTCCTGTTTAATATAGCACTTAAAAAATTTATTAAGAGACTCAAAGATCAATACTATAGGAAATTTTTTTAATATCAGTTCAAATACTGGCTTATGCTGATGACATTAGCATCCTTGCTCGAATCACACCAGCTCTCAAACATTATTGCACCAGAACAAAATACTGAAAGAATTAACTGATCTGCAAACAAAAATAAAACTAAATATTTACCAAGCTTAAAGTCTAACTTACAACTTAGTCACAGAAAAATAGGTAATTAATGAAAAAATTAATAGTGATATTTCGGGATGGAGGTAAATAATAAACATGAGCTGGCCCCTGAAATTTATAAAAGAATCATTGCCGTAAATAGATGCCCTTACATCCTGAAGAGTTATTTAAAATCCAGCTCTTTTAAATCAAGAAATAAATTGCTTCTTTACAAAATTCTTATAAGATCTGTTCTCATTTATGCATCAGACTTGGGTATTGATTTTGCGTAATGAGGAAGCATCGAGAGAAAAATGTTGCATTGCCTTCTTGGTGGGGTCCAAGTGAATGGATCACGGAAAAATCTAATTTAGAACTCTGTTGTTGTTGTTGCTAATGCCACCTGTCTGACGTAGTCAGATCAAGGCCCACGAAATTCATCATGGCATTGGACAATATTGTACACCTGTCGTTAGCCATAGCTTTGAGCACCATGCAGGTGACAGTACGATTTGGCTCGGTTCCACCCCAATTTTGAGGGAAAACACCCTGGGAGTGGTCAGGGGTTTCCCACCTCTCTTCCCCTTCCACCAACCACATGAGAGGACTTGCAGCTCGATGGCTATTTAGAGTACCCCATGCCGCGATGGCACTATACATTTACAAACATCCATGTCCTTCTCCGGGATTCGAACCCAAGCCCTACAGCACAGCAGTCAGTGTCGCTAACCACTATACCGGATGGGCGACAATTTAGAACTCTAAAATTTACAAACAACCAATACAGCAAAATTTGACAAATTACAGACTAAAATGGGCTGGTCATATGGGCTAAAATGAATGAAGGTAATTGCTGCAAGAAAATTTTTTGATACATATATATATTACAGTCACCACAGTAAAATTTACATTACGTGAATCACACCATGATAGATATAATATATATATATATATATAAGAATTATAATAATATATAAGATTTTATCTAGAGAAAAATGATTCTAGTAGCACAATATTGGCTGTGGTGACGTTAATACATAAGTACAAATCTTTCTGGCAAAGCCCATGGTAAACAGACCTTGGAGCAGACCCAGCTAAGATGAATTGAATTAAATCAAAAAAGATCTTAATATTTTAAAGATTAAAATCTGGAAAAAAATTGCCAAAAGTAGAGAGCCAGGGCCCCCCCAAGGCTGTTAAGCCATTGAAGAAGATAGGATTACTGACCAGGCACCAGATTTAGAGGCAACCTTGATTAATAGTGCTACATTAACAAGGCTTAGAAAATCCATATTTCTGTAGAATTTGTAGCAAGTTAATAAATGTCTACAGTTGCATAACAATATCTCAAACTGGGAATTTAATTCAGTCTTCCCTGTACCTTGATTGCTTCAAAAATGCTTTTTTCATTTCATCAATAGGAAATCAATTTAATGTTTCCTAAATACAAATATTTTATAAAATAATTTTTTTTAAATTATTAGTGTAGAATTAAAATAAATTTTTGTTTACAATATTTTTCTTTTTTACATCCAGTACATTAAAAAATTCTCTTTCACTACATTTTGTTAAAAAATCTGATCTAATAATCAGTTTTACACACTTCAGATTTAAATTAATCTTTATAAATCACTTCCATCTCTTTGTGCTTAGGAAGATTTAAAAAATTTAACAATAATTAAATAGGTTGCTTCCTCAATAGCTCTTCAAAATTATTAAAGGCATAGTCATTAAAGATGCCAGTGGTTATAAAAACAATGGCTAGATCCAAGAATGGAGTAAATAAATCAATTCTTTTTCCAAAAGTACATATTTTTAAATAATTATTAGCACCACTGCTGCAAAATTTATGCCACATGAATCACACCATATCAAAACAACATAGATTTTGATGTGTCTTGTTAAAAAAAGAACAATTTGCATGACGTAGTTTTGGCTGTGGTGATGCTTATATGCAAGTACCTCTATTTTTTTATTTTATGTTTAGATATCCCCCCCCCCAATCATTCTAACTTAATACGAGAAAAAATGTAAATATCAAAGTCATGCATTACTTTAGATAAAAAAAATAATATATTTACAATAGTATTAATTATGGATTTCAAACCGAGATAAAATTCCAACTGGCATTTTATTTATTAACACACATGAAAAGTTTATAATGTTCTAGAAAAAAGCAATCATAGCACAAAAACCTATACTAAAACAATCAAAATCAATAAAATAAAAGGAGAGGGAATAGATAGTAAAAGAAAAAAAAACAGGAAACCATTTCTAAATTCAAAAATTAGGTCCAGAGGATTGTTATCAAAAACTTTCAGCTAAAAACATAAGAATATAACATTTGTACAGAAGAAGGAATTGTAGCATGAATGGAAAACGTGCAACATTAAAAAATGAATTTTAACATGAATGTATGCCACAGAGATTCATTGTACTCCACTCCACTATATTTGTTAATTTCTTCTCATTAGTATCTTTGATTTAATTTTTAATCACAGAGTTTTCTCAGATGTAGAACATTCTTTTAACTAGAGCACAATAAATTTGACAATTTTAGTTTAAACATTTAAAAAAAATGATAAAATATTTCCAAATATTTCAAAAATTGATTTTAAATCCACACATTTACAAATTCAGAAAAGACATAAGTTTGTAACACTAATCAATTTAATTTTAGTAAAATTCATCCCAAAAATTAAATAGTTTCAATGTAGTTTTTATGAACAATAACTTATAAAACAAAATATATGTCAATTCTACACATACTTTACATAAAACTCAAAAGAGTTTAAAATATGAAGGATTTTCTTGAATAATTTACTCATCCGAATTTAATGTTAAATAATTAGTTATTTTTTTTAAAATCACAGTTGTTGCGGTTTCACCTGACATTCTTCTAGAAGATAATGATAAAATTAAACGTCATTAGTTAAAATTAAAACTAAAATTATATTAAATGCTATTTAGTTACTTTTCTTAAGGTTTCTGCTTTGGAGTACACATATATGGAAGCTAATTTTTCAAAAGAAACATTTTGCACACTAAAATCTAAAAAAAGTACTTCACTTTTAGAAATTAACATTATGAAAAACGCATGATTTAACTGGGGAAAAAATAAGCTCAAGGGTCTCATATAATGCGGCACACGTGTGTAATACTTTCAAATATCGTAATGATATTAACTAAAAAACAAAATCAAGGCATACAAATTTAGCGACAAATTTCAACAAAGAACAAAATGCATTAACTTTAATAATTTTTTCGATAGGGCATTATATATTCATCTAGTTTGCTTTTAACCACATGAAAATCAAAACATATTGAAATTTAAAAAAAGCATATGTTGTTGAACACTATTGTACAAACTCAATCATAACAAAACTTACTTCATCTGATTTATGCCCAGAAAAAGAGGGAATGCTTGCAACAATGATACAAATAACTAACTTGAAAGTTTTAATACTTAACATATTCAATCAAATGTTTGATTTCGTCATAATTTGTTAATGAAGTCAGTAACGTGCAAAATAGACAGATACAAACAAGATAAACCGAAAAATAAAGCTAACGATCAACTACATCTAACAGTTGCAGTTATTAAATATACAAATTGATCACTTTGAATTCTACTTGAAATAAAAGAAAGTAAAGCTAATTTTTATATCGCATAAATTGAACAAATGTCTTAAAATAATTTCATCACTTTTTAACTTTTAAATTAATTTCAATGAAGACTGAAGACTTAAAATAATTTCGCAATTGTGTCTAAATATCACCTTTTGCTTGAATTAATGGCATCAAATTTACTGCGAGCTTGTTTTGCTTTTCTTTCATTTTCATAGGGGGAGTATTATACTTTTCACTTTCTATTTTTGTGTGCAGTGCAATGTTTTGATAATAATTGTATTTGAAATCGCGAACTGCGATTTAACTCCGCTAAATTGAATTTTTTAGATGAATTTCTTCATGATAGTATAACGTATGTTTTTTCGCAGCTTTTTGAATGATTGTCTTTTAAGTTTAAATATATTTGTCCATTCGTCTTAATTTTGAAAGAAGTGCAATTTTCCTTTATCGTTACTTGTGTTTACTCTATGGGTGTTTATCTTTTATAGATAAATGAAAATAAGAACAATGTTCTAAATAATTGTATTTCTTTTGTTTCAAAGCTGAAGAAATGAGCAAATCTTTCCGAAACATCCATGGATCAAAAGGCAGATCATCGTCAACAACTTTCATATCTCTTCATTTCAATAAAGCTGATGAAGAACAGTTAGAAATTAGCTACGGCGATAAAGATGAAACTACTAGCGAAGCAGCCAAAAAAGAACAAAGTTTTCTGGAAGCAACATCTACGAGCGAAAGTAAATTATCTGATCAAGAAATCAGTGACAATGAAGAGAGCTTATCCAAAACAGGAGCAGAAAAAAATATTCAGAATTCAAGGGAATCAACCCCCAGTCGGGACTCAGTTGTTAAAGAATATTGGACTAGACTAAGCAAAAGAGCATCCAGTTTAGATTCTGATATTGGAATACCTGAAAAACCCCCTGATCAAAATGAAGGTTGGATGTTTTTTAAAGATATCAAAGGAAAGCTGGCTAAAACTTTGGAGGATCGTAAATCTTTACCAAAGGGGGGCAAGGATGATAAAAGTGCATCAGATTCAGAAGCAGAAATGAAAAGAAGCTATACTGGCGATGATTTAGATCCTGATAGAACGCCAACTTCAAGTTCATCTGAAAAACTTGCTTTGAAGTTAAGTCCAGCAATTGAAGCTGCAGAAGTTGAGGATGAAGATTCTATGTTTGCTGAGTATATTGATGATAAACTGGAGAATGCTAAATGCGAAATAATATCATCAAAAACATCAGTCTCAAGCTCTCAGTTCTTTTTGAAACAGCCTGCAAAAGCATCTGTTAAAAAAGATGTTAGTATGACTTTATCTACTTTAATTGCAAATCGTCAACCAAGTGTTGAAAGTGATTCATTGAAAGTGGAAAAGAATGAGGATTGTAGTCAACCATTAGAAAAGAGTGATGTAAAAGAAAAGTTAAGTCCTAAAAAATTTGTAGATGTTCCAGTAGGAAATCAATTGAATAAACTCACAGTACTTAATAGGAAATGTTACTATTTTATAAAAACCTATTGGACCAGTGTGATATTTCGTATACTTATTGGTGTTTTAGCTTTACTGTTTGTACCTATTCCTTCCTGGATCAGTGGGTTCATTGCTGGTGCTTTTTTATCAGGTTATCTTGTATATATCTTATTTAAACCAGGTAAACCAAAGGAAACCTTTGCTGCTCCTGATTATAGCCAGTTACGTCCATCCAGTATACCAGTTTTGGAAGTTGAAGATGAAACTATTATTTATAAAGTAAGTTTAAAATTTTCTTGTCACTTTTTTTTATTAAAGTACCCTTTGATTATTTAAGTGGCATAATGAAGAATATTAGGAGGCCTCTACAAAGTCTGTCAGTCCCTACCTTTTTTGCCTTTAACAATTCATAAATCGGTTAAATATTACTTGCATCTGTAAGGCTTTTGGCCCCCTAAAGTCCTGCCCCCCTCGATGCAGAGGTTTTGTTACACCACTAGCTTATTTTATTAAGATTATATAACTTGAAAACTGTTGTCAAATAATTTTTTGTTTTTAATCCTTATTGGTGGGATCCTATTTCAGTGCACTACTTGTCATTTGTTGACAAACTGAGCTTACCAAGCTTGAAGCTTATTTTAAAAGCAAATTCTATGATATGAAACTATCTTAGAAGTAATTGCTGTTAATCGAAGCAATTTACTTATGTACTAATGCAACAATGCCAACTGTAAAAAAATTTTTAAAAAACCTCCAAGTTGCCAACCCAATTTTGTACATGTCCTATGTGCTGAATTGGCAACCATGTGCTTTGTTTTATAATATGTCGCCAGTACAGTTATAATAATACTCAAGTACCACAATTGATATTGAGTAATAAGAAAGATGTATTGTTTTTGAGTAAGTTTTCATTTCTGTGTTAAATTCACCAAAATGATTTCGAAGTTAGGTTGGTTTCAAATTGAAGCTTTTGGAGTGCAAGGGTTATAATACAAACAATTTAATATGTGTAAAAGTTCTGAAAATGGAATAGCTATATATTTGCTGTATCTTATACTATGATGACAGGAGAAAAGAGATATATTAATAAGATATGTTATATTTATAAAACTGTTTGAATTTTCATAAATTTGTTTTCTACCTAGATTGCAATAGGTGTTAACTTGGGACCTATATTTTATCATAATACTTTTAAATGTAAGAAATAAATTTTAATTAATGTTTGCTATCTCTTTGAAGAAAAGTTTAGATGGATAAAAAATTTTCGTCTTTGTAGAATAGCTTACGAAACATGTATTTTAAAGTTTACAGAATGGATAAAAAATATTTTGTATGTGAATCAAGAGATATTTATTATAAGCATATAGTAGAACATTTATTTTCCTTTATAGCTATTTTGTAGTTTTTTATGCTAATGTGTAGTTTATATTTATTTTTTTTAATTTTAAAAATGTATAATTTTTTTATTTATATAAAAAAATTTTGAATAATATTTTTTTTAAAAAACTTAAGAATAAAAAATACATTTATTAAGAATTTTTTCCTTTTTGATTTCCTAATTTCTAGTTAATTTTTCTTTCTTTTTACTTTTAATTTTTAATTAATTTTTATATTTTATTTTTAGAATACTTAATTGAATTTATTAATAATTGTACTTTTTTTTTTTATTAGATTAGCGTTTAGTGATTTTCCCCCCATGTATTATGATAAATATACTATTTCCTCAATAACTTTTGGAACAATATTTGTTTAAACATATGTATTGTATTAATATAAGTTTACATTTTTAATTCTTGCTGATATTTTTTTTAATTTATATTTAAAAAAATTATATTGGGAATTATTTTGCTGAAAATTTTTTTATATATGCATTTTGCCAGTCTAGTTTTTTCTGCATTGTTTATTAACCATTTAAATTATAATTTAGAATATTTATGTAATGAATATTTATGTATCTTGACTTTTGTTTAATTTCCTAAAATATCTTATTTCTGCTTAAAATTTTTTCTTTTCTTTCTAGGGTTGGATGAATGAATTGCCATTTGATATGAGCTATAATCCTGACACTTATCATGTGAATTGCACACGATCACTATTCATCCGACTTGATGGATCTTATTTACGTGTATCTTATCCACAGAAAAACATTCCGAAGCGAGCCATGTTCAATGAACCAAGGCATGAAATGCAGTTTATTCATCAGCAGCATTATGATATTACAGGGTCATCTGTTGAGCTTTTCCCTATGGGTCTTGCAAAGAAGCGGTAAGTATCTTAATTCATTTTCTTTACAGTTTGAGGTTTTTTGTTCTCAAATTAGAAACATTACATTAGTTATAAATAGTTTCTGAGATTTAAAAGTTAAACTTTTCTGATGTATAGAATTAGTGTAGCTCTTAATATTATAATTAGTAGTAGTAGATTTTAAATAAGGTAATTTGCATAAAGTGATTAATACAGCATGCCAGAGATCAAATCTTGCCAAGATCCATTGATAGAACAACCTCTCAGCCCTCTTTCAAGAAGCTACTTGTTTCCAAAATCGCATCCTGCTTTTGCCAAACAAGTAGCTCAGCCAATCAGAATGCAGCCTTTACCCAGCATTAAATTTCCACTTTGTGTCCATTGTAGTGTCATGATGCCCCCCCCCCCTTCCTCCCAAGTTTACTTATTTCCTGGGTAGTGAGAGAGATCTTGCAACTTTAGAAAAAAAATTACTTTCTATGTGGGTTTGCAACTGGATCATAATGTTTACTCTCCTCCAAAGTAGTCGAGTTAAAGTTTTAGTACATCACCTAATGTCCGGCTGCCCTGCAGCCCTTTTCAATGGAGAAAATATCGAAGTCCAGATCTCAGTTCTCTGATCTTCCTTATCTCGAGTCTCAAGTCTGCCCCTCTTATCACAGGTCCAATTTTGGAGGAGCTGCCTAGCAGCCCCTTTAACCTGTCTTGCCAAAGACTGGTCACCTTCCAAACTGTCTATTTAAGCCCCAATAATTCCTGATGGGCAAGGGTCACGGGGCTGCACCTAGCACCCTCTGTCTCGGTCCCATCCCAACCGACATTGGCTCTTCCAGGACAAAAGTCTATCCTAACTGAGATCATCTATGTTATTGCATCTCGTAAATCATATGGAGGGGTCTATAAATCAACCTGTCACTTTGATACTGAAAATATATTCCTTGGCATTTCTTCCTCACAAAAGCTGACACTCCTTTTCATACAAGGTTATAATGGCCATTAGAGGGAACAAAAGAATGGATGTGTCCCTTCTTATAGATTGCTTTGAAGAAAAGCCATCTAGTGAATCTATTCACCTCTGGGTGTTGGAGAACAGTTCAAGAGTCAATTCAACATCTGTTTTTCCCCATAGCTTCAAAAAGAATTAGGGGTAGCTTATGTTCGTCTAACGGGGCAATGCTACACCATCTGACACTGTAGATATGGGATTGAGATCCACAAGCAGCCTGTATACCCGTAGATGTTATTGTATCCAGGAGTCAAATGTGATTACATGTTTATTTCACAAAGGCCACTGTAACTGAGATGTCAGGGTCATGAATTCAGGGTTTTTATTTTTCTGCGGAGTCTAGGCTTCGATTCCTGATGCCACTAAAGACCTGTCATGTAAAGGAGTTGATGCATGTTAGTTTGTTGAGGCCAAAGTTCCTTGCATTAGAGTGGGTTTGGAAAGTGTGTATTAGCTTGCATCCTCGTCACTTGCCTTGTTCAAAATTATGAAGTTCATTTTCTCATATAATTTTCATTTAACTTCTAAGTGTGATATTAATAAACAATAAGTTCATGCCACAAATTTTTATTTAATAACATAAATGCAAACTAGGAAAAAGAGCATTGATTCTGTATTTTGTATGAATGCAGTGGCATAACATATACCCCCCATCGCATGGGCTCAGGAGTCTTGGGGGCCCAAATCCTGACTGACACCAAGTATAGCTTGAGGTTCAAATCCTTACTTTGCAGGGGAGGGTTCCTAATATTCTCCATTTTGCCACTGCTTATAGGGCCCACCACACTTCAACTTTTTGAGTATGTAAAGATATTTACACCAATGAATAGGAATTTGTCATAGCTGAAATGGTGAAGTTTTGAGTGTTCATATTACCGTAGAAATGAAACTATGTATCATCAAAAAAAATTGTTTAGTTCAAAATAATTGATGTTATACTGAACCATCAACAATAAAGGCACTTTTCATTGTTTAATCTATTTAATTCCAGTAACAATTTTACTCAATAAGTAAAAAAGTGCTAGAGGCACTTTCTTGCTTGCATCAAGACCTTGCACTTTCTTTCAAAAGTGCAATATCTTAGATATTTACCCCATTATGTAGTAAAAAACATCTCATGGATTTATAAAGGGATTGCAATTTTCTTCATTGAATTTCTTACACAAAATCTGATAAAGCTTTCGGTCTTCTTATTCTAGTTAGTCTTCCTCCGAGGCTGTCTCACAAAATCACCGAATGAGTTAATATAACGTATCTTTTCTTGGTATCGCATAGTCTGCAGTTGCATCATGTACACCCCTGTACATTGTAGGAGGCCCAAATCCTGATGTTTTGGTCCTACAATCCTTTGTAAGACTTGGTTGAGATCTAAAACCTGACTTTGCATGGGGTCCTGATATTCTGTTACACCTCTGTATGAACATGTTTATTTGATATTAAAAGACCTAACCAAAAATGTATCCCAATTTTGCTTTCAGAAAAAAACTTAAATTATCCTAATCCTAATTCTTTAAAATTTAAAACTTCTTTAGAGACTAAATTTGTATGATTATTTGATTTGACTAGTTTAAATATTAGTTTGCTTTTGAGGGTTACATGTGAAACGTTAATTATGCACGTGTTTTTTTAATTAATTACATTTATGAGATTTTTTTTTTAATTTGTGTGTTTGTGTTTAGTTTTAATTCTTTAAAGGTATGCTCATTTGAAATGTGATATTTTTAGTATGATTTTTGCTAGCTGCTGTTTTAAATTGATTTAGTTTTAAAAACTTATTCTTAAATAATTTTTGCCTAAACTAATAAAAATTGAAAAATTTCAAACAAAGTTATACAGGATTCATTTTATTATCAAGTGTGTGCCAAAAAAAGTAGTTTAATATCTTTAAATTGCAACAAAAACTACAAAATCATTTCAGTAAAACCAAAGTGTATTTTAACTCAAGTTGCACAAATCTTTAAAAATATTTTAAATAAGTTTTTATTTTGTTAAGAAAAATAATAAACATCTGTAAAATTCCTTAGTGAGTAGATTTAAAAAAAAAAAGTTCCAAGAAATATATTACACATGTATAAATGATGAAATAAATTTTGATTGCACTCAGTATTTTTCCTTCAATTTGTTTCACAACAGCTGTGCATATCTTGTCAAATTGGCTTTCAGAAACATCTGTTTGAAAGTCATTATGCATTTCCTCTTTCCCATTGTTTGCTGTAGTAAGAACTGGAATTATAAAGCAAGAATCCTGTAATCTATCTTTTGAAACATTCCCTAATTATCATTCCTGGAATGTTTTGTGTTTCCATGAACATTGCTTTACATGCTATTTTTTTATCAATTAATTTTATACTTAACTGTGATATGCTAAAGAATTTTGAATCATGCTTTTTAAATGTATTTTAAGGAATTAATTCATTTTTGTAATACAAATTGTAGATGTTTATCTCGTGAAAAAAGTTTTTGTTACAGTTGGTGTAGGAAAATTTATTTGTTGAGGATTATCTTATCATTGTGCAAATAATTATCTCTATCTATTGACATTATACCTTGCAATACTAATGAGGCAATATGTTCTCTAGGTACAGATATGTTTGCTTTGTTTTTAATTAAAACTTATTGATTATACTTTTGTTATATGTAACTGCTGTTATTGAAACATATTACCTTAATGAAACTTGAATCTGATAATAAGAATAATATAAATCCCCTTCCTTCTTTACAAATATCAGAGAACTTTCCTTCTCTATTCATTCATTGTAACATTTTCTTCCCTTTATGTGTTTTGTCAGTTTTTCAGGCCTTTCTTTTTCTAGTTCTAGTTTTCTACAAAGTTTTCTTTCAGACTTATTTTACCTTAAGTCTTCTATTTTACATGTATATACATTTTATTATGTACCTTTTTGTGAAATCAAACAGAACAAAAGTTTGAAATTTTTTTATTTAATCTAAAAGTTTTAAAAAATAAGCAAAAATCATTGCCTTGTTTTTATTTATATGTTTGTTGTAATAAATTATCAGATATATTTCTATGACTAGCTGTTACCCGCCCGCTTCGCTGGGAATTTCATGATGTTTTATAAATTTTTACTGCTTATATATATGTATAAATTATTGATATCTAAGTCCTGCATTAAGAATTCGATTGTATTGAAAAATATACTTATACCTGTAACTGTCGCCTGTTGATAAAAAAAAAGGGGCAGAACTCATCTGTGTTTTCTAAAAATCTCTAAAATTGAAGCATAGAATGATGTTTGCTCTTTCGTAACCCAAAAACCAAGCGGATTCCCGCAAAACCAATTTTCGGTGGATCTCTACTCCGTAAATTGAACATGCAAGCCAAATTTCAAGTCTAAATCTAACAGGGGAAAAAACAAAAGTTTTACTATCAATATCCCTGTAATCCCGTTGAGAGCCGTTTTCCAAAATAACCGCTCTTAGCGGATTTCAACTCAACAAAAGAAAAATGCAAACCAAATTCCATTATTATAGTCCTTGTAGCTCGAAAAAAGTAATTTTTTTTGTCAATATGTCCCAGTAACCCCCTGCACCCCCCCCCCCGAACTTGATTTGCTTAAAATACATTCTTAGTGGATCCCTATTCAACAAAAGAAACATGCTTAACAAATTTCAAGTATATGGGTCTAACAATTAAAAACAGGAATTTTTTTCTGTAACTCCTCTTGACCCCTCGCAACCCTCCTTGGGGGTCAATTTTCGTTTTACTCTTTGTTAGAGGAACTCTATTGCATGAAAGGAACATGCCTACCAATTTTCAAGCAGGATGATCAAATAGTTTAAAATGGAAATATTTATCAATTACGCCTCTTAATCTCCCAAAATTAAACTTGGTAGTTCATATTCGCGAAACCCATTTTGTAGCAGTTCTCTACTTTACGAAAGGAATCTGCTTATCAAATTTCAAGACTGTACATCTAATAGTTTAAAAATGGGGATAATTATCTATAACGCCACTTGAGCAACGCACTTATCCGCAACGCCACTTCTGAGTCTGTTTTCACAAAACCAATTTTGTAGGGGAATTGCACACTATGAAAGGAATCTGCTTAGCAAAATTTGAAGACTGTGCGTCCAATAAATTAAAAACGCAAAAAAAAAAATTATCAATAACGCCATTGAACCCCCGCAACGCGCCCTAGGGGTCGATTTTCAAAAAACACATTTTGTAGTGTATCTCTATCCTATGAGAGGAATCTGCTTACCAAATTTCAAACTGTGCGTCTAATAGTTTAAAAATAGAAATAATTATTTATATCTGCCCTTAACACCCCGCAACACCCCTGGGGGGTCAATTTTTCCCAAACCTGTTTTGTAGCGGATATTTACTCCATGAAAGAAACATTCCTACCAATTTTCAAGCAGGGAGGTGAAGTAGTTTAAAAACGAAAATATTTATCTAGTACGCCACTAAATCCCCCGCAACGCCATTTAGAGGTCTGTTTTCGCAAAACCTTCTAATAGCTGATCTCTACTCTATAAAAGAAATCTACTTATCAAATATAAAGACTGTGCGTCTAATAGTTTAAAAATGGAAATAATTATCTTAAACGCCCCTTAAGTCCCGCAACGCCACTTGAGGGCAATTTTCACGAAACCCATTTTGTAGCGTATCTCTACCCTATGAGAGGAATCTACTTACTAAGTTTCAAGACTGTACGTCTAATAACTTAAAAATCGGAATTTCTAACGCCCCTTAAACCCCCGTCCCCGCAAACAATTGCTGCTAATTTGAAATTACAAACAGACACTTCAATTTTATTTATTTGTATAGATATATATTGGGATTATAATAACTATTGTTTAAATGTGACTAAAAATGTAAATAAAAAAAAGAAAGGATTAAAATGAACCGAAAACTTATCAATTTTTTGTTTCTTGCATTGCTTTTTGCTTATGAAGCCTTGATTTATTTTTTTTTAAATTGCATCTGAAACAGCCGATGCTCTACTTAACTGAACAGTGAGATAACTATCATAAAAAAAATTATGGCACGTGTCAGCGTATTATCATGTGCGCGTAACACTATTATGTCTCATGAAGGCCATCGGTTGCCAGTAACCAAAACAACGACTTCATTAGCTCAGCTTGGCGTTCATCTTGGCATTCAGTTTCACGTTCACCCGTATAGTTTCCGTTCCCATAAGAATATGGGAATAAAATATAGCCTATGTTACTCCCCGTTAATGTAGCTTTCCATTAGTGAAAGAATTTTTAAAATCGCACCAGCCGTTTCCGAGATTAGCCGGAACAAACAGACAGACAGACAGACAAAAATTTTAAAAATTGGTTTTTTGTTATGAGTACCGTATATACTTTTAGTGTATTAAGTTAAAAGCTGCTGATTTGAAATTACAAACAGACACTTCAATTTTATTTATTTGTATAGATAAGAAAAATGTATTCCATTAAAGACCTATAGTACACAATAATATGAGCTATTTTTCAGTTAATGGAATTTAAATTAAAATAGCCTCTTGGTGCCGAGGGAATTTAATGATTGAGATATCAGCATTGATGTGTCAGTCTCATTCTGTGTTTGCAGCTCAAAATTATGCTATTCATCATCACTACCTTTCATGTTGCTTTTTGTAGTGTTACTTCAGAATCTATAATTCTATATAAAAAAAGGAATAATATGCTGATTTATATAAAATAGTTTAAATTTTTAACTAATCTAAGATATTGTTTTTTTAAGCATTTTCAAAGGTAAGCAATTTTCAATTTTAAATCTCAGCAGCTATAAAGTTCCTCACATTGGCTCTTCCCCCTCAGGGGGCTCACCTTCTTTAGGTGAGTACGGGTGTCACAATCCCGAGGTGCCCTAGTGATCTTTTCCTTTTCCCACGGGGTTTACTGTCTTTGGTAAACATGGGCTTCACGAACCCGGGGTACCCTAGTGATCCTTCTCTATTTTCGACCCTCTTTCTTGTCATTCAATTCTTTCTTTCTCTCTTCCCGTCTAGACCACAGATATTAAAACAAATGTTTGGTGCAGTATAGCCGAAATCGGCTCTTGCGCCAATAAACCCCAAAATCACTCACTCACATTGGCTCTCCCCCCCTTCCAAATAGTTTATACTTCATTTCATGCAATAAAAGTTATATGCACATATAATTTCACAGCTGTCAAATGTATTATTTTAACAGAAAGTTACTTTTTTCTCTTGCCTCATTTTTGCTTGTTCAATTATTAAAATGCATTGTATAATTTTGATTCACATTCATATGAAATTAGTAATCATTCAGACTTATAATTTTAAAAAAAAATCCTTCCAAAACAGTACGTAAAGTATTTATATTTTAATGTCTTGTTTTTTTAAGATGACGAGAATATTATATGCAGTAATTTTTGTTTGTATAACAGTCACTATGTTGCTGTGGAAATTCAATTATTTGAACTTAACAGTAGTAAAATAATTAATAATTAAATATAAAAACACTAAACAGTTTTTTTTTATTTTATTTTCTTGATTTGTTAAGTAAATTATGTATGCATTGGTAACTTATTGCTGAAAATTAATTGAATAGCAATATTTTAATGCTTTCTTCAACTTTTTATTTTTGCATTTTTTATTTCATGTAGCATTGATAAGATAATTTTTTTTTCTGATTTTTGTCTCTTTCTTAGGCTTTGGAGTAAAAAGTATCCTATTTGCTTAAGAATTCCTAATCCCAAGCAATCTGTGCTCTCTAACTTTGCTAAAGACCTCACTGATTCTTCTGTGTCAACAAAAGCGACTGGTCGCAAGGAATCCCCGGTCAA
The DNA here is from genome assembly GCA_019973975.1 of Trichonephila clavata. Lineage (NCBI taxonomy): Eukaryota > Metazoa > Arthropoda > Arachnida > Araneae > Nephilidae > Trichonephila > Trichonephila clavata. The sequence goes on from BMAO01014976.1 coordinate 154,203, forward strand.
ACGATACATTCCACGCATCAATGAAAATAATGAAGTTGTATTGTATTTATTTGCTCGTACAGATAGAGATAAGGACTTGTGGTACAATCGCTTCAAGAAGGCATCACGAATCAAACTCCTTAAATCCCACTCTCCATCATCATCACCTAACATTGCTGCCATTGACACTTGCTCTCTAGAAAATAAAAGAACAATATCTGTTGATTTAGCCACTTTGCAGTTATGCTCAAATTATGACACAGATTCAATAGATAATGGGACTGATGACATAGATGGGTTTACTGATTTATCTCTGTCGAAGCAAGAAAAATTCAAGCTCTATATGTCCCATCTTTTGAATCCTGTTCATCATGATCACTCATTTTCATCTGGAACAAAGGATAAAAAGGATGAAAATAGGCTATCAAAATCTACTTCTATGTCACAAAGTAGTTTGACATGGTTAAATGTCCTCATTGGAAGAGTTTTCTTTGACTTCTTGACAGAGGAAGTTTGGGCACAATTAGTTGCAGAAAAGATTCAAAGAAAACTGAGTAAAATAAAGGTAATTAATTTGTTTAAATTTACTTTTTATGTAAATTGTATTCTCATTTTCTTTTTCTTTTATAAATAGTTCATCATCATATGTAATTAGTGGTTCTGGAACAATATATAACTCAAATCATCTCAGTGGCACAATAGCCCTTGAGGGTCAAAGCCAACTGTGCCCTTCTCAGTTTTCCTGACCTTGGGCACTGAGGTGCATGAGCAGATGTTTCGGTCAGGTGGTCAGTCTGACACTAAACCCCTAGTGCTTAGTTCCCAAGCAAGCTTCGTACTCATTTATTGACCCACTGAAGGGATGAAAGGCTGAGTCGACCTTGCCCAGCCTGACAGAACCCCGGACCTGTGGTGTGGAAGTGTGATATGCTACCACTCAGCCACTGGGCTTCAAAAGAATGTATAATTAGTGTAATTATAGGGGACATCATATATAAATATAGGTAAAAAGTTTTAGGAAGCAGTTTTTTTATTTATGTTAAAATTATCATGCTTAAGTATAAAAACAGTTTTATAAATAATTTTTTTGTTCAGAAGAATGTATGTGGTCAGGACAATTGAGTGTCCATGAACTCAAATTCATAGCTAGTATTGTTTCTTTGGATTTTTAATCAAGTCTTGGTCCTACTAAAAGCTTTCCATGTAGAAGGGATGATGTATATTAAGTTTGTTGAATCATCACATGATCAATTTTCAAAATTATGAAGTATATTGCCAGTAGTTCTCATGTACTTCTGAATCCAGTATTAATGAACTTATTGATGAATTTATTATAGATATATTTATTAATGAATTTATTATAGATATAAATTTGGAAAGAAAATGCTTTACAGTACCACTAATGTAAAACTATAATTTTAAATCCTTGAAATTCGTTTACTTTTTACACTACTTCAACTACTCCTGGGAGTTTATTTTGTTTCAACTTTTTTTTCCACTCAAGTGTTATCTAAAGTTTATGCATATTTTTTATTATTAGATTTCCTTTCTTAAATAATTTTTGGGTTTTGATAAGCAAATCATATTTTACCAATACAATGTCTGAAAAGTAATTTTGTTTATATAGAATTATTTGTTAGTCCTTTGTGTCTGTTGTATCTGAATTGCAGAGTCACATTACAAGTTCATCAAAATTCAGTGTACTGAAACCAGATCTTATATTTAATTTTGTGTAACATTATTATACATTTTGTAATATTTTGTGTACACTGAGTTATCTTATTATAATATAATTTATATAAAGTTTTTTATTCACTGGATAATTCATTAGATGGAATTTAAACTCTAGTAAGAAAATTCTGAAAATTTTTCTTTTGTAAACACTGGAAAGGAGGAAATTAGGTTTATGCTGCAGCTTAAAAAGATTTCTGTAGTTAAATAAAATCTTCAATAGTGTTAAATAATGATAAATCAAAAATGTGATCAATTTATTTTTTATTGTTTGAGTGATATAGCTGCAAGATAGAATGTTTTATATTGTTGTAAAATAATTATTAAATTATTTTTATAATAGTTGCCAGTATTCTTGAAAGAACTTACAGTAAAAGACATCAATTTAGGAACTGCATTACCCAAGATCCATCGTGCTTCAGAGCCAACTATTGATCAACGAGGCCTATGGATTGATATTGACTTATCGTACAATGGCTTCTTTCAAATGACATTGGAGACAAAAATAAATCTCTTGAGATACAGATGCGATTCTGGAGAGCTTTCTTTATCCGATGTGTCTAAAGAAGCCGATAACATGGAACAAATTCTTAGGTTTGCAACAAATTACTGTGTTTTTTTTTTTTGTTTTTTTTTAATATTCTTCTTAAGAAGTAGAATATCAAAAAATTTTAAATTTTGTGTAGTGGTTAGTGTATAAGTGCCAAAAAATAAAAGCATATTTTTGTACTAAAAATATCTTTAGTACTAAATTTATAACATTGATGTACCATCTGAATTATTAGATTATTTTGGCTCTTATAAATGATTAAATAGATTTGCGATTATCACAAATCAGGTGCAGATATAACATCAAAACTTTTCTGAGTAAAAAATATTAATTATATTACTCTTAAAACCTTTTAACTGCCAAAGAAAAGTTGCAGGATTCACTCCCCAATACCACAGTTTTTCACACCGGCAGGAGTAGTTATGCAATGCATTAATGAAAAAGAAAGCATAAATAAGTAAATTCTTTGCAATCACTATTAAGATCATTTTATTGCATTCCAAAGACTTTGGAATAATCTTACTGATAACAGCTCAAGCCAAAGAATCTAGCAACAGTTAAGGGGTTAAAAAATATTAAAACAGATTTTTAAAATCCTTATTATCTAATGATGCATCATAAAAAAATTTTTATCTTTTAATAAGCATTTAAACATGTTGTGGTTAAAATTTATAATTTATTTTTAATTAAATATATAATATTTCATTTTATTTTCAAAGGATTTATAATTAGTTATTTTGTATTATAGATCCCCTGTTTACAATAGTGATGAAGAAGATAGTGCAGAATCATCAAGCGATGATGATGTATCTGTATCTGAAGTTAGTGCAGCAACTGAAGAAAGGTTTGTTTTTTCTTTTAATGATGCATAAATATCAATATCTGTGTTATAATGTATTCTAAATTGTTATATTCATAATTAAAAAGTTTTCAGCTCTTAAAAAAGATTTAGCGTTATTAATGTATAAAATGATTTTTTAAATTTATACTTTATATACTAAATAGGAAAATACTTACCTTATATTTCCCTGTTTTAAGCCAAAAATTTTTGGAACTTTTTCAAAGTTCCAAGAGTAAGAGGGTTGGCTTATATATGGATCTACTAATCTCAGTAAAAAATGTAGCTTGGAAAAAACAGGCTTTTTTTAACATTTTCTCTTATCCATGCTCAAGTAATTTTAATCTTTCTTTTTGGGTGTTTTTTTGTAAAAGGAAAAAATCACTTAAATCCTTCAAAGTCAATGTCAGAATCTAAATTTCTGAATAATTCATAAAATTCACATTCACTCACTTGGATTGTTGGAATGCATATGATCATGCAGTGAGTTTTTCTTTTAGCACATGAAGCATGGATCAACATTTTTATTACTGCTAATTTTTCAAAAAAAAAATGGAACAGAAAGTATGACTAGCTTAGATATTGTACAAGATAAAACAAATGAATGAAAATGTTAGCTTTAGATAGGGTTACCAGAAACAAAACTCTCATTGTTGGCATTTTACTTTATATCAATTTGATTGAAAATATCCCGCCCCATTTACACCTTTGGCAACATTTTGGCTTACCTTTGGTTAAATTTTTAAGGGGAAAAAATGCCGCGAAACATATACACAGATCGAATTATATTTGGAAATATACACAGCAAATGAGTAATATTTATTAGATAAAATTCAGAATAATAGTTAGATACTGAGCATTTTGTATTTTCTCATTAGTCTGTAGTAGCTGATGTCTTATTATTTTTTTTTTTGAAGTGTGAATCATTGCATAATATTCTACTTAATAATATGGGCATCTATATGCAAATTTAATGGTTTGAATGAAAAATATGTATTGACTATTGAATATATAATTTATTCTTTTGTAAAGATTATTCGGTGGATATTTTAATGTTGTGAATAATTAGCTAGATTCTTGAAATATATGATTTTTAACATTCTTGCATATATTGACATATTTTCTCATTCGGTTATCTTTTTTAATTTACAGTATCTTAATTTTCTGACTGTGCTTTTTAAAAATGCAGCATTATTATTCTTTTTGTATATTGTCTTGAAAAACTTTTTTTATCTGTATCATTCTTCTGAGAATATATGATTTCTATTTTTCCAGTTCTGCACAAATTGCTGGTGGAAGTACTGGTAAGAAATTATTGAGACTTGTTGATAGATTTGCTCAGTCCACTTACTTTCAACAAGCTGCCAAAAATAAATACATAAAGAAAGCCATGGAAGATATATCAAACACACCTTTAGTGTTAACAGTCGAAGTTCAGTGGCTGACTGGAACTTTGGCTCTTAATATCCCACCAATGCCAACTGATCGTCTATGGTAAGAATCTTCATTGATTCAAATTTTACACTTTCCTTTGTCATTTTATTTATTGTTCTCTTATATAATTTTTACAGTCACTAAAAATTTTTTAAAAAGTATTAATTTTGTAATTTAGAGTTCAAGATTTAGTTGCATATAAAGAGTGGGGGTAAAAAATTGCATTATTTTCAAAAACTCATGGAAAAAAATTTGTATAAAAATGTGATTTTCACAAAAAGAGTAGTCAGACAGTGCTTTTACAACTACCTTTTGTAATAAAAAAGAATTCTATGTGTGACACTGCTTAAAGTAAAAATTGTTCTATATCATTTGTTCTTTTTATGATTTTTTATTTTATACCCATCCTATATGATATTTAGGTTAATCATCAATGAAAGTCAACAGAAATTCCATTTTGAAACAAAAACATTTTCAAATATCTTTAGAAAGGATTTCTCAATTTTATAGTAAATAAAATAAAATTTACTAGGTTTTTTTTCTTCTGTTCTTGCTTCAATTAACTTATACAGATTTTCAAAATACAATGATTTTCATCATTTTTATCCAGTATTCTTAAATCTCATTTGCATTTGAGATGATTTTTTTTTTTTCAAAGAAATTTTATGAGATGTTTACAATGAATGGTTCTATTAAATGTTTTTGTTTAATATTATTGATGTAATGTATTGTTGAAAAATATAAATTTTTAGGAATTATATTTATTTATTCAGATATTGGACACAATTTTTGGCTTGTGTTCTTTGGCCTAAGGAACTATTTATGTTCCATTGAGAAATTTTCTATGTGAAAAACTTCTTTTTAGTTAAAAATCTGTTTTAATATTAGTAAATTAATTGAATGATATAAGAGAGAAATAATTAAGCTATTTATTAGTAATTGAAAAAAAGAAAATATTTGGATTCTTTTCTCTTTCTTACTGATAGTAAATAATGAAGATTAGTTAAGAATATATAGGGAAATAAAATGCAACGATTCAGCTTTTTCCCCCCTTTCAATATTTTTTTAAATCAATGTCCCATTGTATAAATATAAAATAACATAAAAACTAGACCTGGGAATCCATGCATGTCATCTCAAAATTTCTGAGAAATTTCAAACCAAAGTTGCATTACAATAAAATTTATAAATTACATTTAGCACAGAAATGTCTCATTATTGAAAATCATGTTCATAATTTTGAAAAATGGTTTGAATTACTTCCCTCTTAACAGTTATTCTCATCGGATATTTATGAGGGTAAGTTGAAAAATAAGTTTCCCCTGTCGACTGTGGTCAGAGTTGTTTATGAAAGTCAAAAAATAGAATGAGACATTAAAGATATGACATACCTTTATTTTATTATTCTCGTACGAGTACGTTGAGACATTTGTCATCGCTTGATAAGCTTCAAAAAGTCCTCCAAGAAAAAATCAGGACTTTGCATATGGAAGAAGCGTTGAACGGCTATGGGCGAAAGGTGACACAGCAGGAAAATGCGCAAGTCACTGATACACCATTGGGTAGAGGTCGCTGCAAATCAAGCAGATGGCGCTGTTGCAGTGCCTGCGCAAAGCAGAGACCAGCCTCTCATTTGAGCCCCGGTAGGTATGGAGAGAAGGTGCGTTTTGAATTCGTGGTCAAAGGAGGAAGTGAGACCGGTTATCCGCTATGAATGGGCACGTGGAGTATCAGGAACAGAAATTCATAACCGCCTCATGGAAGTCTATGGGCCAGGTGTGATGTCGAAGCAAATGGTGCGGAGATGGTGTTGCACATTCAGTGATGGACGTCAGCAAGTGGAGGACATACCGAGAGCTAGACGGACGCACACAGCCACTACAGATGCAAATGTCAGGAAGGTGGATGACATGATTAGAGCGAACCGGCGTATCACCATCGATGAAGTAGCAGAAGAACTTGGAATCTCACATGAGCGAGCTCAAAACATTATCCACGACATTCTTCGATACAGAAAAGTGTCAGAACGATGGGTGCCCCGACAATTGACCTCGTCACACCAGGAACAACGCATGGCGGTCAGCCTGGAACATCTCGTGCGTTACCATGAAGATGGCAATGACTTTCTGTTTCGGATTGTGACGGGAGATGAAACGTGGGTCCACCATTTCACCCCAGAATCGAAGGCCGCATCTATGGAGTGGAAACATCCGTCATCACCTGTCCGAAAGAAGTTCAAGACAACTCCCTCTGCAGGTAAAGTGCTCCTCACAGTTTTCTGGGACGCCCAAGGAGTTTTGTTGCTGGACTTTTTGGAGGTTGGAACCATCAATGCTACGCGCTACTGTGACACCCTGTCGAAATTGAAAGAGACGATTCGGAAAAAGCGGCCTGGCCTTCTTACATCTGGCGTTCTGCTGTTGGATGACAAGGCCATACCACATTCGGCGACAGCAACGCAAAACCATATTGCAACTCTTGGTTGGGAGCGCCTACACCATCCGCCATACAGTCCTGATCTCGCACCAAGCGACTTCCATCTGTTTCCGGCTTTGAAGAAAAATCTCGGGGAAAGGTGCTTTGGAAGCAATACTGAAGTGAAACAAGCCATTCAACGCTTCTTCCATATGCAAAGCCCTGATTTTTTCCTGGAGGGCTTTTTGAAGCTTATTAAGCGATATGACAAATGTCTCAATGTACTTGGTACCTATGTGGAAAAATAAAGGTATGTCATATCTTTAATGTCTCATTCTATTTTTTGACTTTCATACACAACTCTGACCACAGTCGACAGGGGAAACTTATTTTTCAACTTACCCTCGTAATTTCCTTCTTTAAATTGTCTGACAATTTTGATTATTATATTATAAAAGTTATCTCTTCTATAAAATTAAGTTCTTGGGGGGGGGGATTAAATTGAAGCTCTAAAAGTTATTTGTATTTCAGAAATAATTTAAATTTAGTTGATGATTTCATGCTGCTGAACAATCATCGTAATAGTCGGATGAAAATTAAAATATTTGGCCTTGGTGAACTGGGAGGCATGTTGAGAAGTACAATAAATTGTGTCTTGCAAACATTTTTATAGAGTTGAGAATGATCACAGCAATTTATCTTTAATCTTTTTCTTTTTTGGGTAATTTCTTTTTTACATTCATTTAAAAATATCAAATATTTGTGAAAACAAATTACTTTTGAACTAGGGCATTTATTCCTAATTGCATTGTAAATGTGTTAAGAAGTATAAGTAGATAATTTGACATTGACAAATTGTATTAAAATTGTTATTGATATCATTAAATTTTTTCTCCTTTACTTTTTTAAAGGTACGGATTTCGTACAAATCCACATTTATCCATAGTGGCCCGTCCAAAACTTGGTCATCATGTTGTGACAATAACACATGTCACTGAATGGATTGAAAAGAAGCTTGTATCAGAATTCCAGGTATCAAATTTATATTTATCTCACTGGCATATGTTTTACTTTTTCACTTTTAAACTGGGTTAAATTATTGTTTTCTGTATTACATAAATCCATATATTATTAAATATAAAGGTGTTATGTGGAAATATTTTCAAATGACCAGATTTATTTTTAAAAAAATTTGTATGTGAATCAGCATATTTTTTAATCAACGTCAAATATTTTGCATAATTCACATGTAAAACCTTATTTGTATTTAATTCATATTCATAATGCTCATTTTTAAATTCAATTGCCTAATATTAGTGGGATAATATAGACAGTGTGTGCTCTTAATTTTAAAAATTATTTCATTAACTGTAATAATGTGATTTAGTTTTTTGACATTTTGCTAAACTTTTGTTTACTTAAAATTATTCCCTTCATCCCTATTTGTTCTAAATTTTTAAATCACCATTAAATTGGGAATCTAGTTGAAATTCTGAGATATTTTTAAGTAGAAATGTTTATTTTCCCTTCATGTGCGTGTTAATGCAAGAATAAAGAAAAAGAGCAAACATAGTTTTACATATAGAAAATATTTCATTGAACAGAATAATAAATACAATAAGTATCAGTATTTCAATTTAATTATGCTTGAATAATAAATTTATGCAATTATCCTACAATTTTTTAAGTGAATTTTTAGTATTTGCTCATTTTTCTTCTCTTCAAATGTAGATGTTTTTAGTATTTTCCTTTAGTTAAATATATATAATTTTTAAAATCTATTTGTAATAATCATATTCAAACTCAATTTGTATCACAATGAGTATTTCTTTGATTTCTCTGAGGGAATTATTTGTCATAAAATTTTTCTATACACAAAAATTCATTTATGATACACTTTGATTCAAACAATTTATTACACTATCTAGCTCAATCAACTGAGTAAATGTTGCTCTCTTTTCTATAAATATTACATTTGTAACATAATTTTTTTAAAAATTTGAATGATTTTTTTGTGGTTAATTTTTATTTATTGTTGATTTGCTGTAATATTTTCTTAAAAGATATGTCTGCAGTAGCCGTGTGGTCGTAGTGAGGAATTCTCATAGGGATGGCATTATTTCTGTTGAGTCATGAGTTTGATTTGCTGAAAACTTGCTGATGCATGTCAAATCTATCAAGGATTAAGATTTTTGCATTAGTGTGAAAGCAGTGGCACACACAAGGGGGTGTCCTGGGGGTCCGGACACCCCCCCAAAGCCCTTGAGTTTTTTTTTTGATTGATGATAATCCTATATATATAACCTAAAATTTAATTAAGTACATGTAATTAACAATTTATTTTATTAATTAATGCTAATTATTAATTTGATAATTTATTTTTTGCTTTTTTTTGTTTACAAAATCAGAAGAATCAATTGGTGTTGTCTTGAGGTATGATATGAGTTGGGGAATTTTCTACCATGGACTACCTTCATTTCTAAAATGTTTGTGCGTGCTACTGTGTGGAAGTACTAAAGGTGGAGTGCGACCTCAAGCGTTGTCTCCTCATCATTTGATCATGGCTCAAAATTAATAAATCTGTTACTAATAGCCCTCATTCTAGATCAGGGGTGGCCAACCTTTTTGGGAAGCGTGCCACAATCTGATAAAAAAAAAATTTACGCGTGCCACTTTCAACTTTTCCACCAAACTAAAAAATATACAAAAGTGAAAAAATGTTACTTATTGGCTTATTATGGGTTATTTACACCAAAAACTTACTTTTAAATGCAAATTCTATACAGTGAGAATGTAAAAAGAAAATGGTATAGCAAATAAAACAAAAGTAGAAACTTATATTTTATTGTTGATAAATTTTTACAGAATCAGTCAGTTAGCTAAGGTACAAAATAAAAATAAGCAGCTTGAAACATTTAATTTTAAATGATTACTAAGCAGTCTCTTAATGTGGCTTTTGAATCTAGTTTTTTTACTAAATCATCTATATTTGGATTAGTTCGGGAAGATGCTAACAAAATTAGGTGTTTTAGGTGCATATCAGTTAATTTTGAGCGATATTTTGATTTAATTACGTTCATAACAGAAAAAAATTCTTCACAACCATATGTTGATCCAAACCTACAAAAATATATCTGACCGCTAAATCATGTAAATTTGGAAAATTACTTGGTGGCACAAATTTTCAAAATTCGATGCAATTTGGATCATTTGCGGTTAAAACAATTTCCTTATATTTGCTTTTCGGAGTAATATGGTGCTGTAGGTCAATAATTTCAATTTGTACCTGAGGTGAGTAAGAATTAATGTCTTGAAGAGAAATCGAAAAAGGATTAGTGAAATGTTCAGTATTTTTTTTATCCTCTTTAAAATCCTCAAACCTGGCACTGAAAGAATCCTGCAAAATGGATATTAAATTTTTAAATCTGTCATAGTTCGGAACATTACTAACTTTGGCAGATAATTCCTGCATGAATAGGTAATGAGTTAATTCTTTCTACAAATCCAGACAAAAAAGCAAAAGTTTGTTCCCAAAAGAAGATATATGACCAATTAGGGTAGGAAAAATACAATTTTCCCCCTATAATCTCTTAAATTTAAATTGTTCAAATGTTCCATTATATCGGTAAGAAAAGCTAAATCCCACAGCCAATTTTCACTCCTGTTGAGCGAGCATTCACTGGGGAGTTCATCGTTTTCTTCTAGATATTCTAAAATACATTCCCCCTCAAACTCCAAAATCTCGCAAGTAAACTTCCTTTGGAAAGCCAGCACACACTACAATGAAGGAATAACTCGCCCTTTTCTTCCGTTTCTTCGGGGAAAAGCGTACGAAATCTTCGTCGATTCAGAGCACGAGCTCGTATTTTGTTGATACAGAGCACCACGGGGTCAACAACGAAAGACAAGTTTAAGTCCTTGGCATAAAGAGCTTCTTGATGAATAATACAATGATACTTGAACATTTTTCTTCCCAAATAATTTTCAAGCAATACAACAAAACCTTTTATTCTGCCAACCATGCAAGGCGCTCCATCTGTGCTAATACTGTCTAATTTTGTCCATTCTACTTTCTTAATTTCCATTACAATTTTAAGTTCCTTAAAAATATCTTCACCTGTAGTTAAAACTAGTTGGCGCAAATCAAGAAGTTCTTCCACAGTATCAAAATTTTCATTCCTGTAACGCACAAAGATGCTTAACTGCGCATTGTCAGTGATATCACAGCTTTCATCCAAAGTTAATGAAAAATATTTGCAATTTTGAAGTCCAGAGATAATTTGCGTTCCAACATCCTGGCCCATGTCCATGCCATGTCACCCACACATGACGGTATTTCTGGACAAAGCTATTTTATCAACCATATTTTTGACATTAAGATCACCGAAATTTTGGGCGAAAATTAAAAGGCTGCTTTTTATTATCTCCTCTTCGTCAGAATATGGTTTTTTCTTACGGGCTACAACAAAGAAAGTTCTTAAGAAGCCTTCACCATGGTTTCCATTTCGTCATTTCTCTTCTGGAAAAGATCGTTGGCCGGCTTAAGATTTCTTTTTTTTATTGATGAAGTCCGTTCGCAAATTTGATCCTACAGGATATTTGCTTTTGAAATCACTATGCAGTTGTTTGAAATGACGGTCCAAGTTAAAAAATTTTGGAACTGCTATACAAATTCCACATATCAAACAAACAGGCTTGAAAGCATTTTGATGTGTAAACACGTATTGTTCTTCCCAGACAATTTTAAAATCATGTGCTGCAATATCCTCTTCATAATTTCTTTTCGATGTCAAAGGTTTACTCATTAACATATGGAAAATTTTAAAAATTTAAACAACTACGCAACACTAAAATATAGAAACAATTTTAGAAAAGGAGAAATGCTAAACGTCTTGCTAAACGGAGTTTAAAATCAACCGAGTCTGACAGCTAGAAACAATTTGCCAATGTTACGCTACAAATTTTCTAGGTTCCAAATCCAGCATTCTGATTAGTCGTGGATGCAAGTTGCTCCTCTACTTTACAAAGCGGCTACTTTGTGCAGATAAAATTACTTCTACCGTATCAACAACTGCGCTCCTAATATATTGCAGAATTACTTCTTGGCATTACAGAAATCATAAATAGCCAACACCTTCGGAAAAACCTTTTTATCTGACATCACGCTGACAGCCAATAGCTATAAACTTCAGCCCTGCACAGGGAAGCTGAAATTTGAATGGAAATCTGAGATGTTAAAAATTAACCACCCCCAGAGAGAGGGTGACTTTTTGGGCAGTTTCGACCGCCCGAGAGAGAGAATTTATTTGTTTTTAGTTTCACGTTACTCAACACTTTTCTCGGAATGTTACAAAGCAGTAGAATTGTAAGTTTTGGAGCATGATCTCATTTTTGGCGTTTTTCTGAAGAAAAGAGAAATCTCGCTTAGTGCCCTTAAAATCTCACGCTGAAAATTTCTGTTTCTTACATATTCTCTTCATGACAATTTTTTTATTGTAATTCAACTAATTCAGTAATATTTTCATAATATTTTTGTAATTTTTCAAAAAGCCTTCACGTGCCACAGTTATGAACCCCGCGTGCCACGGGTTGACCACCCCTGTTCTAGATAGACAAAAATCTTTTAAATGATATTTCTATACAATGCCTACTACAAAATACACAATTTAATATTATAGTATTTTTATTTTTAAAAAAATTAATGTTTTTTTTTAATTTTGTTTTATAGATGTTAATTTTGTATTTTTCCCCCTTAGAAAATCTTAGTTATGCCAAATATGGATGATCTGGTAATACCCATAATGCTGTCTGACTTAGATGTTTCAAAATGATGAAAAGCCAATTCCATTTACTCTTGTATTGTGTATCTCTAGTCTTATAAGTTGTTGTTGTGACTATCATTTTTTTTTTGTTAAATTTTTTAATGAATAGTTGCATTGATTTTCATTAATGTTCTACATTGTGTTTTGTTTGTGCATTGTCATCTAGTTTACCTCAGAGCTGCTATAAACTGCTTTCAATTTGTGATAAATTTTTCATTGTGCTTTGTGACAGTATTTTTCATGAAAATTTTATAGTAAGATGGGCTCTACTCTTACTTGTGTAACTTTGGTACTTAAAGGCATATTTGATACTCACTGCGTAGTAATTATTGATGAATATTCAAAGATATGCTTGATCAGATATTGTTAAATATTAATGAGCTTAGGGATAACAAAGTTTCCTGATGAATGTATTATATAGAACACCTGTGGATTTATATAAAAGAACAAAAATATAAAACTACACAGTTATCTTCAGAATATATGAGTAAACTGTTCTTAGTGAATAAAAAAAATGTTTTAAAAAGGAATTAAACTGTTCCATAATCATACCATATCTAAATTGGTTACAGTTGGCCCATTTACTTCAAACTCATTATTAGACAAATCATTTTTAAAAAGTAACAATTACATTAAATACAGAGCAGCACATACAAGAATGGCACAAATCACTGTTCTGTAGTGAATGTCATTTTAAAATTGGGTCTTAAAAGTGAAATAGAATTAATAACATAAAACTGGGATAATTTTTTTTTTCCTGTCTGTTTTAACATTTTTATATATGCAATCTGTATTTTTTATTGATATCAATTCTAAAAAAAATAATGAAATGTTATAAGGAAATCTATTTTATATTTTATTATTTCTATATTCTTAAAATTTAAATTATTAAAGTCAAGTGTTGTTTGTTGTAGAAATCAATAAGTTACAAAACCACAATAAAGTTTGACTTGGTGAAAAATAAGATATATATTTCATTTCATTGTACTAAGCCATAAAAGCAGTATTATATTTAGGCCATGCTCAAATGACTGATGGTCCCTCCCATTTTCACTAATATTATGATTCATTTTTTAAGTAAATTAATGAATATTGCTTAATAAATAAAAATCAAGCCTTGTGTCATAAATCTTACTTAACTTGTAAATCTTTGTAATTTTATTCCTGCAAAAATTCTAAAATTTAATATATGCTTAAATTTTTAAAAGATTTTGCTACAAAACCTTTTTTATATTTTCATCACAAAATATAATAAATAATTTTAAGAGTCAAAATACTGAATTAATCAAATTTTTATGTACTTGTATTTTTTTTTTGTGTAAAACATCGAGTATTTTATATTTATTGTAAGTGTTGGTTAAAATATGTATCAAACATCTTTAGCTTAGTATTTATTATTTAGGTATAATGTTTGGCAAAATGACACACATTCAACAATAGTTGAAGAAATTTGTCTTATGATAATTATGTTAATTATTTTGATAGTTGTGCTCTTAAGCAGTTGTTATATTGAGTTAGAATGTGTTATATATATATAAAAGATTTGTTTTTCTTATTCTCATTTTAAAACAGTATTAGGTTGTGCAATATTGAGAATGAAAAAATATATATTTATCTGTTGATTGTTTTTAATTTTTTTTATGTGTTGGATATTTAAATATAGTTTTTACTTAATTTTTTATCATTATTTGATTTTGTACAGCATTGAGCTTTGCTTGAAATACTTGTTTGTTTCTATTAATGAATCAAACATTTGTATATTCAATTATCTTGACATTTTACATTTGTAGTGATGCATATTGATACCAAGTATCATTTAATTACTATATTTAAGAAAATATTTTGGCTTAATTATAAGGATGTGAAAATATTTTTAAAAAAATAAAAGTATTAATAGTCTTAATTTTGTAGAAATGAATTTATAATAATATGCTGAAAACCTTATTGCATTGTATTTTTTTTATTATTTTTAGTTAAATAGTTTGGATTAAATGTTACCAGTTTTATTTTCCGTTGAAAATTTCTTTTCTTTTTTTAAGAATGGATTACTGTGTGTAATAATAAGTAAATTTTTTTCTCAATTTTATGGGATTTTAATATAAAAGCAACTAATATTACCAGTTGACTCTTATTTTATACATCTGTAAGTATAATTTTTCTTCTTTTTTTTTTTTTTGTTCCTTTTTTACATTTACACACATAAAACTGGAAATAATTTTTTCAAATAACCTTGAACATTCTGGTCCTATATACTTAATTAAATTATGATGCGGAAAACATTGTTGAACCAAAATTGTTTTCAAAGTTAGCTTGTTCCACATGGATAATTTTTTTGTTTTTATGGTAACTCTTTGCATTCAGCTTTGCTGTTGCTTAATATGCATGTTTACCCTTTTCTATTTATTGGGGGGGGGGGTGGAATATTTTTAGTTTAAGTTGATTTCTATAATGCTAGAAATATAAAAATATAATAGTTTTAATTTTCTGATATACTGTAAAATCTAGCATATAATGCACACCTATGCTTTCAAGCTGCAAATTTTAATTTTTTGGTATATTCACTGTGTAACGTGCACCTCATCTTTTACGAAGAAACCTGAAACATAAGTATGCAATGCTCTTATGTTTTGAAGTTATTTATTCTTGGTATTATTCCAAGCTTTAGAAAATATAGTATACTTCTAGAACTATAACTCTTTAAGTACATAATAAATGCCAAGTCTTTTAAATAAACAGTATTTCTCTATCTATGTAGGGGTCTAATTTTTCTCTGTACTCGTTTTTTTTTTAAAGCTCTTTTTTAATACTGTGTATAATGTGCTCCTGGAAATTTCGATGTTATTTTTTTTGTTAAAAGTGTGCATTGTATGCCAGATTTTATGGTAAGTAATATTGGATTATGTACTAAAAACTGAGTTTTATTCAAAGCAAAAACAGTTGCATATCATTTTTATACTCATATTATTCGAAAAATAGATGTTTTCTTTTCTTTTTTTTTCGACTTTATATTCACTAATTTTTTAAATAATGACAAAAATTGAGTCTTTAATAATGATAACTCTTAATTTTATATCCCCAATTTTCCTACAATGATACTTAAATTGACATTATAAAAATCATGATGCATAACATCTTGAACTTTAAAAAAAAACCAGTTATATGATTTAAAAAGAACTGCAAAAATAATTGTATTTGAAAAAGAGTTTGAGGATTCAAAGAATAAAATTAGAGGCAAGAGTTTTATCTCATGCATACCATATAAATGTTAAATAATTTACGTGTGCAGTTGAATTCATACAAAAACTTTTTCACTCGTAGCCCTATGCATTGCACTGAATGAGAATTAGCAAATTTAAAATCAAATCAAACATTTGCTTTACTCAAGATTGCAGCCCTCAATTTTAATTTCTTCCAAGAAGCTTTTTTAAGCGATAACTTTATTATCAATATGCATCAAGCTTCCCTCAGTTATGTTAAAATTGTCATTAAATGTGTGTGTATAAATGTAATGAACTAAAGATTTTGTGGAATTTTCATTATGTATAAATATGTTAATCAGTTAATAACCAAATTCTTTTTTACTATCCCTGTAGCTATTTTCAGCCAAGCTACACCATTCCTTGGTCCCACTTTATACTAAATTCATAAAAACTGTTTTCATTCAATAGAAGAATCAGAAAAAGTTAACTGTACATTTTAATGAAAAATGGCATGGTATTTGATTATATAAAATGACAAAAGCAAATATTCTTTAGAATCCAGCAACAGCCTAATGGTATTTGCTTAGGGGGGAAAATATGTTCTATGTATTTAATAAGTTTGTGCAATAGATATTATGAATGTATGTGTTTCCTGTGATAATTATGACCAAAATGTATATATATATGTTATACTGGTGGCAATTTTTGTTTAAAATAAATTGGTGTTAAATGTTTGGGTAGAATCTAGTCAAATTTGTGTACTTGCAAAGTTATGTTGTGTTTCATAAATCTAAATAAATTAATGGCTGAAGCAAAAAAAAGTAGTTTTCATTTGGCATTTAAAATGCACACTTTTTAATATTTTCTTGTCCCTTCATAATTTTTATGACCGAGATTCAAAATTACTAGGTCTGTCACCAATAGCACTTGTGAAATTTGAAGTCGAATGTTAACTTAAGAATCAAATGAAATTTAATAGTTGGGGCAATATATAGACCAGAGTCATAGGCTGTGGCACTCCTACAGGGCTACCATACTTTAGAGTAATAGTATAAAAAGTTTTCACTGTCACAGTGTTTTAAATCCATTAAGGAATTATTTCATTTTTTACAATTGCAAACGTACTAAAGAAATAAATTTAAAGAACTTTTCCATGTGCATAAAATTATAGTTCCATCCATTATATTAAATTTTTTTTACGATTAAAATTAGTCCACCACTAATAATCATGATATAAAGGCAAAAAAATATACTTTTCTTGGAGCAGTGAATGAAATTTTAAATGGTAAAGTATCGGGTGAGATAGATATCATTTCTCAGACTTATGGAATGTTGATGTAATTTTTGGATAATTTTTCACTGGGTACATTTACTTTGTAAGGATCCCTTTACAGTAGTGCAATTTCCCATTGGTCACATATCGTTATTTGAATAATCAAATGACAAGGAAAAAACTAATAATTTATAATCTCTAAATTTTCACAAAACATTCTTTAAAATACAATAAGTCTTTCATTACTTCACACAATGTCTGATTCCATTAAAAATGCATCATTTAGCGTAAATTAAATAAAACTAATCTTTTTAAGTCTTTTTTTTCACAGTGTAGTTAGAAAAATAAGAGTGACATGCCTGCTCAGTTGACTGTGGTTCAAAAGCACCAAATTCATCACTAATAACTGTCGCATTGATTCTGAAACAAATTTCATGTGACATTGCAGTAACCAAGTGAGTGAATATTAACGTTATACAATTCAGCTACATGAGGGCTTTTGGAGATGGACCTCGTAATTTTGAACCATGGTCAAGTGACGAGGACACCTGAGCTAGTACTCCTTCTCTTAACTTCCACACCAATGGGAGGATGTTTAAGCCTTGGCCTATTTAAAGTGCATCTGTTCCCTCTGCACGGCAGGTCTTCAGTGGTACTAGGCTCAAACTCATGACAAGCTAGCCACGAGTCTATTACCTTGACCACTGGAGTAATTGAGAACTAACTTACAAGCTATTTAGTGTGCAGTTTTATAACACAATATGCATGAAAATGAATTTTTAATCTCATTTATTTTGAAACGTTTGTAATGCTTGAGTAATGTACTGAAAATTATTCAGTTATGAGTACAAAAATGCAATGTATTAACTTGAATAGAAAATTTAAACTACTGAAATTACTTGTTTTACAAATAAAACATTTTAATAATCTTTTAACAAAAAATTTTTGGCACATCCCTTCCCCAAATTTAGATTTCAAATGCATGTCACATTTTTAAAAGATTTTCATTATGTGATAATATTGTATTTGCTTAAAATCAAAATGTTTGTCTCAATTTTAACAAGAATATAGAAAATAAATGCTGCACCCATCAAATTTAACTTGGTCTCAAAATACTAGCATGGCTTGTTCTGATAATGAGATATTAATTTGAATATCATCTTCATTACCTGAATTCCATATTTATGTGCATACAAGGTGTGCCAAAAGTTAAAACAAACTTTAAAAATTCATAAAAAAGGAAGAAACTAAGTGTGGTTTGAAAGAAAAGGTAATTTTTTAGCAGCAAAAAATATTTTTAGTTGTGCCCGCATTAAATCAAAGTGTGTTATCTGTAATAAGCTTTATGAAGAATGGTGCACCTCCAAACTATTCCAATCCAGTAAAACAATTTCTATTGAATATCTTTGGTGAGGACAGAATGATTGGTTGAATTGAGCAATGTTCTGTGGGTATGTTGAACAATTGTTATAGGAAGAATAAATTTATGGAGCGTTCTTTTGTCTTGTACATTGTGCTCTGGAATGCCAGTGCCCTCTACCAGTTATGTTTTTACCACTAAAAAAGTTATATTTCTTTGCAAATTGTACTTCTTTGAAAATTCATTAAAAAAAAAAGAAAGAATTATAAAGTTTGAATAAACTTTTGGCACCCCCTGTATATAAATATTTTTCTAGTGTATGCATCTGTTTTAGTATCTGCAATTTTGTAGCATTCAAAATAACATGAAGCACATAAACTTGCTGCATATCAAAAATTTATTAAGCATTATATATAACATTTGTAAAAAAAATACCTAAAAGATCTATTTCCAACAGTCAAACATTTATTAAATTCAAATTGGCATCACAGCAGCTTAATATAAAAACATTTCATAAAATAAATATCAAAAGCACTATTTTAAATGTTCTAAAAACACTTTGAAAAAAATATAAGTAGAAATTTACATAACATGTAAAAATATTAGAAATATGTCCAATGTTTAGAAACATTCCAAAAAGCAGTACAAAGAATTAATATTGATCACAACCTAATGCGACAATATGCATAAAAACAACTAAATATAAAATTGTAAAAATAAATTAAAAATTATTTATGTATATAATGGCTACCATACAAAAAAAAATTTTAAATATTAAGACTATAAAATATGTAAAATTTCATGCACGAAACTATAGCTATTACAATTTTTTTAAAGCTCTTACTACTTTGCATGAAAGGAATGCAGCAGAAAAGAACAATAAAGCGACATTTTCCCTCATACAAAACTAAATATTCATTTAAAGGAATTTTCAATGCTCTTGACTCTTCCATCAATCCATTTTGATGCTTTGATATCTAAAACTAACTTTACTTTTATTTCATATTTTAATTTAAGTTTGAAAGAAACATTTATTTTATTACAAAAGCATACTTTCAGAAGTAAAAACTTTTTTTATATAGTAATTAAAAACAACAGAATACATGGTTTTTCGAAATGCTTGCAAAAAGTAACGACTATTGCATAAAATAATAGCTTTGTATATTTGGATTAGTTCCAAATTGACCAGTAAATACTGGATTGTAATTATAAATTAGCACAGCATCTTCAACTTGCTTACTTGGAAATTGGTGAAGACTTTTTCTTGCTGTAAAATAAAAGCATCTTGATTATTTCTTTTTAAAAAGAGAGAAAAGTTATAACATATAGATACTAGAAAAAAATTCCATAAATTCTTTGCATTTAAAGCATAAATTTGTTTTCCAGAACTTGATATTTTTGTTATTTACCTTCATTGACAAAAAAGTTTGCGAAATATTGAGATACTCTAATAGCATCCAGATTATGAGGAATGTGCTGGTGAGTCTTTGATAATATCCACTCAAACAAAACCTTTTCTGGATGAAAGGAAACTCCATAATATGGATATTTGTAAGCTATAAAAATGTAAAACAAAATTATTTTACACTAGAAATACACATATTAATTTAAAAATTCATAAAATTTACTTAATATAGTATTTTAATTTCTAATACTCTTTTTTTTTAAAAAAATTATTTTTATAGGATATAGTAACAAAAATAATTTTTAAACGAAAAGCATTTGACAGAAAACACTTAAGTTTTTTTATTTCTCTCTATGTAATAAAAAGTTTTTTTGGGGGGGGGGGGGGACCCAAACAAATAAAACTGCATAATACATGTAAATTAAAGTTTTACAATTTGATCAATGAGTATGAACAGTTGTATAGTTTGTACAATGGGAGTTGTTTTGCCGTCAGGTGGACTAGGATATGAACTAGTTATATTGCAAAAAAAGTTTTCTTACCTTCAACAATTGATACAAAAGACACATTTCTAGAATCTTGATTCAAAGCCAGAACTTTAAAATATTTGTCTAATCCAGATAATGTATAATTCTAAAAATATAGAAATAAACATATATATAAGCATTCTCTTCAATAGTAAATATAAAGAAATAACTATTTGAAATTACTGTAAAATCCAGCGTATAACACACACCAGTACTTTCAATCTTTAGGTATATTTGCTGTATAATATGCGCCCCTTTTTTATGAAGAAACCTGAAATGTATGCGCACAGTGCTCTTACGTTTTGAAGTATTTATTCAAGATATTATTCAAAGCTTCAGAAAAAAATAGTATACTTCTGGAACTACAATTCTTTAACTTCATAAGGAATGTTATTTCTTTGAAATAAACAGTATTCTGATACATGTACAAGTTTAATTTATTTTCTATGCTCATCTTTTTTATTTTCAAAGTTCTAATTTTTATGTTAAGCTTATAACGCATACCTGTAAATTTCGTGTCTTAAAAGTGAGCATTATACGCTGGATCTTAAGGTATTGTATAAAATAAACTAATAAAACTTGCTACGTTTGATTAAAATCTTACCTGTGGAGTTAAACACCACCGATGATAATGGATGACAACACTTTCATTTTTCATTGCATTATCTAGAGATGTTTCAAGGTTTTGGAACAGCCTGCTGTCTTTATAACCTAAATGAAAGTAATAATATATTAAAAATTTAATTTTTCTTATATGTTAATCATGAAATAATATTTTAAAGTTCAATCCACAAGGGCTTATAAGCAACAAATCAAGGACATGTGTGCTCAAAGCTTAAGCAGAGGACCTCGTTCGAGAAATAAGCTACAGTTCCTTTAAAGTCGTTAGATTCTTCAGAGCAATATTAACAGTTAGTCTACATATGCCACCAGAACCAAACTCGACCAACTTATTGAATTCACAGAAGCCAACAATGTACAAGTGATTGCTATACAAGAAACTAAATTAAAAAAGAACACTTCTCTAAGGGGATATAATATCCCTAGAAAAGATAGAACTTCTGGTGGTGGAGGGCTTGGCTTTATTCATTAGGGATGTCTAGTATCAATGTATTGGCTGCAGTATGAAGCCTCCTATTCATTTCTGGTACCAAAGTAAAATGCTTGGTTTTTCTCTTTCCTTCTCCTGTGATAGAAGCTCCTCCATTGCCATCACACATCATGATAGTGGACATATACATAGTCTAAGGTTTTGTGGGAACACTAAAACCTTTTAAACATGTAACCAATGTTATGTTCAACAATCTTCACCCAAGCACATTCTGGACTGCCTGGGCCTTTCTCGAAAGGATCTTTATACTTCTACACTTCTTGTGCTTGATTTCATCAGAATCAATGGACTTATTGATCTTATCTGGCTTTGTCAGACCTTGGTGGATTACTAACTACAACAGCCAAAATTTATTCTATGTTATGCTTTTATATAATTCTCTAAAATTCTATGCAAAGTAAATAAAAATAATACATAATAACTGAGAAAAATAACAATGTAATGTAAATAGAGAAGTAAAAAGAAGATAAATACATTCTTCATTCTTTCTCACTTAGAGGATGTTAAAAAATACTAAGTATACATACAATAAACAAAGAGCCTTTTATACATGTAAATTACAGTAAATCTAAAAATATAAAATAACATATACTCAATAACAAATGACTGAAGTGAATTCACTATAAGGGGGGAATTCTTTATGTTTAATTTAAATAATCAAAAATATCTTTCAATATTTTTTTTCAAAAGTACAAAATGGGCTCTATCATATTTTACTAACCATAAAAAAATATTTAATATTACCTTTCACAAACTCTAAATTTGTAGCTATATCTTGAGCAGCACAAGCTTTCATCCACAATTTTTGAGCTACAAGATAATGAAGTAATTCAAACCCTAGACATGTTCCCCAAAGAGGGAAAAAGTCTCCTTTGTCATTCATCTATAAATATATATATAAATTGAAGAAAAATGAAAAATATGAGCAAAATATATCACACAAATGTTGTTTGATTAAAATCAAAGACTAACATCTAGAAATTTGAACTTTATAAATGGGACAATGCACATTGTATCACAGTGAGCAACATATTAATCATAATTCTAGAAAGTCTACTGAAAATCCTTTCATACAATTGTTTCAGTAAAATTAACAAATTCCTGCTATTTACACAGAAAGCAGAGGCAATAATCGCTTATCAATCACAGCATCATGAAACTGTTGGAGGTGAAATACTTATTTTTCAAGGCCTTTTTAAGTTAACAATCTCAGTTTTAAGAAAGTTGCTTAAATAGTTGATAGATTCTTAAATCAATGTCAGTAATATACTATCACTGTAATACAGTGAAAGTTGTCAAATACATATATAGCTTCAACTTTTCTTGGTACTTTTATATCACTTCTTTAAAAAAAATGTTTCTATAAATCCAATGCTTTCAAAAATTCAAAGAACAAGAAAGAATCGTATGTAAAAATAAATTTTTTATACCTACTAGGTTGCCAAGTGGTTTTGAAATTGATCCTTTAAATGCCGAGGAACAGTTATAAAATTCACTCCCTAATGCCCCAGTAGGAAGTGAATCTTGTAACTGTTTCAATTTTCACACTGTAATTTTTTCACACAGGTGTGCGTAGTTATGCAGTGTATTGGTAGAAAAGACATGGCATAAATAAGTAAATCCTTCCCTGAAATAAGTAAATTCCTCGCAAACAACAGTCAAGGTCATTTTATTGTTCTTGAAAACTTTCAGAATAGTTTTACTGATAGCAGCACAATGCAAAACATTGTACTTTGGAAAGGTATTGTTACGTAGATCGGGGTTCGAGGATTTTATGCAAAATCAGTCGTAAACAACAAGACAGTTCGTTAAGAGCAATGACTATTTATTGGCGTAAATCAATCCTTAAATTACAGGATTCAACAGCAAAATTCACAGAATAAATAGCAGAAGGATTACACACCTTCAACAGCACTAAGACACAATAAGCAGTGTCTAAAATACACATATGTAAATGACTATTCACAAGCACAGCCGAGCTAATCAAGTTCAAGGCAAGTCTACTAATCGCTAATCAAAACAGTGCTCACTACTCGCTGGTTGAAATCAGACTGACTGCTGCGGCGAGTATCGCCCTATTTATAGCAGAGGCCGAAAATTCTGGAAAGATGCGCTCGCGCCACACATCATGAAGTTAGTGGATTTCTCCACTAATTTCTAGAAGAATCCAGAGGGTCCCGAACTCGCCAATATGGTCGCCACTGTCACCAAATTGGTCACCAAAATCACCAAATTGGTCGCCAAAAATTATACCAACATGGCTCTATCGCCAATATTTCGCCGTTCCCATTGAATCGCCATTATAACGCAAGGGACGGCATTGCTTGTGAATATTACAATTTTAACATGAAATAAATATAGCATAGAGTAATTATAAAGGCATTGCACAGACAAATACAAATTATATACATTATTGTATACAAAATTCGTAACACTGCCCCCTCCTCAAAGACTGCACGTCCCGGGCAGTACAATCCCTGAGTAAGAGGCATCTATTTACAGACATATTCTACTCACATAGTAGTCAAATATAAAGTAACAAATACTCAACAGGACGTACAAAACAAATAAATTCAAAATACATAAACACAGATACAAATATAAATTACACCACTAAAATAAAACTAAGGTAGTAGAAAAGAGAAACACAATTTACATTATTTACAAAATAGTGACCATGGTCTGAATTTAGGGACCTTATTCTTGGCCAAGGTAAGGGGCTAGCCTTCGGTTTTGTGTGTGGTGATTTCTGTATCCAAACCACAACGTCATTCAGTCTTTTTAGGACTGTGTAAGGACCTTCCCAGTTGGTGTGCAGCTTCAGAGAGAGTCCTTTGCGACGTTTCGGATTCCATAACCACATTTTGTCGCCTTCGTGAAAGTCGTGTCAGGTTGCTCTTGCGTCGTATCGGGTCTTCATCTTCTCTGAAGTTATGCAGATTCTTTCCCTAGCCAAATGATGCATTTCCTCCATCCGTGCCTGGAGTTTCTCAACATACTCCTCAGGCGCCAAAGGAGCATCTGGTGGCCGGCTGAACAAGAGATCTGCAGGCAAACGAAGATAACGTCCGAAGAGCATCTGGGATGGGGAATAGCCAGTGGTCTCGTGGACGGCACTCCGGTAGGCAAGCAGGAAAAGAGGCAGTTTCTGGTCCCAGTCCTGTTGATTACTGGATACCAGGAGAGAGAGGCTGTTCAGGATGGTCCGATTGAACCTCTCTACCATGCCGTTAGACTGAGGATGTAAAGCTGTTGTCCGGGTTTTGTCAATGCCGAGTATTTCACACAGTCTCTTGCAAACTGCAGAATCGAAGTTCCTTCCCTGATCGGAGTGCAGTTGTAGAGGAACTCTGTATCTTGAGATCCAGTGTTGAACTAGAACCTCTGCAACAGTCGGGGCCTCTTGGTCAGATATAGGATAGGCTTCAGGCCACTTAGTGAAGTAGTCCATGACAACCAGGATGTTGTTGTTGCCGTCTGATGATCTCGGAAGTGGGCCTAAGATGTCGAAAGCTATTCGTTCGAAACGCGCTCCCACATTATACAACTGAAGTCGTCCTCTGGTGCATTTTCTTGTACCTTTACGTGCAGCACAGGGATCACATGTGCGACACCACTTCTCAACGTCACTCCGCATATTGTTCCAGTAGAAGCGCTCTCGGACTTTTTGTAAGGTCTTCATAACACCAAGATGACCACCAGTTGGACTGCCATGGAGTTCGTTTAGGACTGTTGATATTCTTGTCTTTGGAAGTATTAGTTGCCACCTGAATGCTTTTCCGTCATCAGACTCCCATTTTCGATATAAAACACCATTTCTCAGGTGCAGAGAGTCCCAAAGAGCCCAGTAACGCTTCGTTGTAGGATGGAAAGAGGCGATGTCTTGCCATCTGGGCTTTTCATCAGATGACTCTTTGAATTCTATTACTGGTTTAATTTCAGGATCAGCCAGCTGATCTTTTCGGACGCTCTCGTCACACCACGGGTCCAATTCCGATGTTGATGGCATTATACTTGGCGGACTACTGGATCTATTACGCCAAAATTCTTTTCGATTATCGAGTAGTGTTCTCTGCTCTCCTGTCTTCTTGAAGGGACGTCTCCATTTCCGTTTGCTGATCCTTTTCTGTTTCTACACACTTTCTTAGACTCGATTACACTTGCACGGTGAGGATCTTCCTGATTTACGCGAGGGCAGCTACTTCTCAGATGCCCTGCTCTACCACATCCCCAGCAATTGGTGCAGCGATCTTCCTTATATATTCGGGGGCAGTTACTTCCGAGATGCCCTGATTCCCCACACCCAAAGCACGTGATGATACATCTCCTCTGTTTTTGATGTTGAGCCATTAAATCTTGAATTTCATCTCTCAATTTCTCAATCTCTTTTATCCATGGAGATTCACAGGGTGCATCTGCATGCACTCTCGATCCTCGGATGGACTGGTGATCCCTGAGACTGGCTTGAGTGGCGGCCTCAAATTTCAGGGCATATAACAGGGCAGATTTCAGATCTGGGAACTGCCATTCTTACAGCCCTCTGGAGTTCTTCATCTTCCAGTCCGTCGACGAAATACTGGAGAGAAATCATTTCTTGCACACTTGCTGAGAAATCTGAGAAAGCTAAGTTTGCGAGCCTTTTTATTTCAAAGGCATACTCCTGCAAACTTTCACCGATTTTCTGGTATCTCCTCTTCATCTCCAAGAGTGCATAATCTTTACAGTATTTCTGACCGAACCGAAGATCCAGAGCATTATAGAGGGAGTTAAAATTCAGCCGCTCTGTGTCGGGAAGAGTCAGCAATACTTCAGCGGCTTCTCCTCTAACGGATGCCACTAATTGACATATTTTGAGTCCTTCAGTCCATCCATTGGCTTCAGATATTATCGAAAATTAACTGTTGTACACCTCCCAGTTAGTTTTTCCGTCATAGGTGGACAGTTTCACCGACACTGGAGAGGCAGGCACAAACTTGTTTTCATTCGTCATATTCTCGCAAGCTAGAAGCTTCTTTTCAAGATCTTCTTTTCGCTGGCTAAAATTTCCAGCCACTTCTTCAATTCTTGCTTCAACTTGCTCTTTAATCCTTTTTATTTCCATTTCCATTTTTTCTTCAACTGCTGCGATTTTCTTTTCAAAAGTATTTCTCAGCTCTTCTTGGCCTCTTTTCAAGGCATTAATGCCTTCCAACAGAGCCTTCAGTTGCTCATCCATTGCTCTTGTTATTGGCATAAAATCCCACTTCTGACACCAAATTGTTACGTAGATCGGGGTTCGAGGATTTTATGCAAAATCAGTCGTAAACAACAAGACAGTTCGTTAAGAGCGATGACTATTTATTGGCGTAAATCAATCCTTAAAATACAGGATTCAACAGCAAAATTCACAGAATAAATAGCAGAAGGATTTCACACCTTCAACAGCACTAAGACACAATAAGCAGTGTCTAAAATACACATATGTAAATGACTATTCACAAGCACAGCCGAGCTAATCAAGTTCAAGGCAAGTCTACTAATCGCTAATCAAAACAGTGCTCACTACTCGCTGGTTGAAATCAGACTGACTGCTGCGGCGAGTATCGCCCTATTTATAGCAGAGGCCGAAAATTCTGGAAAGATGCGCTCGTGCCACACATCGTGAAGTTAGTGGATTTCTCTACTAATTTCTAGAAGAATCCAGAGGGTCCCAAACTCGCCAACATGGTCGCCAATGTCACCAAATTGGTCACCAAAAATGATGCCAACTTGGCTCTATCGCCAATATTTCGCCAAGTTCCCATTGAATGGCTATTATAACGTAAGGGACGGCGTTGCTTGTGAATATTACAATTTTAACATGAAATAAATATAGCATAGAGTAATATAAAGGCATTGCACAGACAAATACAAATTATTTACATTATTGTATACAAAATTCGTAACAGTATATAAATATGCCAGAGGCAGTTACTGCTTTGGCTGAGCATGGTGTATATATATGCTTGAGGCAAGGAGTTGAGTTTGTAGCTAGTGGTGCCTAAGTCATACCTTGTTTCCACAACAGACCCAATGCATAAAAATGCTGATGTTAAATCTGTCAGAGCTCAGAGTTCTCATATTGACATGAAAATCTCAACCTCATCATTTGACTATGATTCAAAATTATATAAGAGGTGTATTACTTGCAGCTAACAAATTTTGTGGCTGATAGAAATAAGTTGGATAAATATTAACTGAATAAATTACATGGTGCTTATTCAAAAAAAGAAAGAGAAGAGGATCTTCATTAAGAGAGGTTAACTAAAATGTTCTAGGAAAAAAATGGAATTGTGAGAAAATTTTAAAAACCTACTAACAGAAGCAAATAATGTATCTTATGTTAAAAAATTTTTAAATATCCAAGAAAATGGATAACTAAATCCAATTCAATTTTGGTTATCCAGGAAAAATTTCATTTTCAAAAAGTATAAATAAATAATAAAAAAAAAAATGTTAAAAGCAAATTGACATTCAAGCAAAATAGCCGGCTGGGTTGGCATGGTTGGTTTGTTGCTGGCCTTCTGCACCAAAGATTGCGGGTTTGAGCCCAGCCCAAGTCAGATTTTCATGATGCAGAAAATCGACAGCATCCATGTCATATGAATATGTGGCATGTAAAAAATCCCTTGAGTGTCAGTTTGGCTTGATGCTCCCTGCAAAATTAAATTCCTAAGCACAAATTTTGCATCAGCAGAGCTCAGGTGCCTCCCTCTGGGGAGGATACCAATTAATTGAGGTAATTGGTATCGCCTATATGATGCAGAACTAAAAATTGATACCAGCTCCCTGGGGAATGTACTAGGTTGCAAAGGTTCAAAATACCAATGTGCAGCCCCATTAGGAAAAAACATTCAAGTAAATTGAGCACAAGAATATGCACCACAGAAAATTAAAAATAATAAACTATTTTTTCTTTTACTTCGTAAGATTTACATGTATACATAAATAACAACTAAAAATAAACAAAACTACTTTTTATAAAAATTGCTCATATTAAACCTTAACAAAATAAATTTATACTTCAAAAATCACAAAAAAGTGTACAGACTCTATAATCAATTTCAAGAAGTTTTTATACTCATATTATAGTTATTTTACTGCTCTATACAAAAATATATTACCTTGTTAGCAATATCAAATATTATTTGTCCAGCTCGACTATATCCAGAGCCTCCTAAAAGATTTCCACCACCCGGGAAAAGAACTCTAAAATGTGAAATAGTTAAAACCACATATGTTAAATAATTAAAACAATACTTAAAACACCTTAGTAAATATATTGATATTTTTTAAAATTATTCAAATTTGTAACAATTTAATTAAGCAGCAATTCAAGTGTCCTATCAAATTTCAAAGCACCATGAAATTTATTGGAGTAAAATTTTTTTATTGATGTTTAAGAAAAAAAAAATATATTACAGAAAAACCATGTAATTTACACTGCTTCATCAAGATTTTCTGCCAACTGTTTCCAATTCAACAAAATTTTGCTCAAGAACAGATTCCAAAAGTGTGGACAGTACTGTTCCCAGTTTAGCACTGAAAAAGTTTACAGAAGTGGAAGGAAACCAGGAATCATTTGGATAAAATTGTCTTATTATAAATTAAAACAAAGAGAAGTAGGTAGGCAATCACTCTAATAGCACAAGGAAGGGGAATCAAAGAATCTTTCTAATACCAAATGCACAGAAATAAAATTCTTCTAGTAAGTTATATATATGAATGAAAAACATCAAAAAATGCAAGAATAAATAATAGAAATAAAATAAAAAAGCACAGAACAAAATATTACAAACATAAAAGAAACAAAGGTAAAACAGTTTTGCAAAAATTGAATAAGGAGCCCAGCAAGTCAGAAAAGCAATTTTGGACTTAGGACTGAATAAGTTGGGTTAAACTAATTTGATGGTACCAACCTTTCCCCTTTGTGACTCAGAAGGACTAAAAATCCAAACAAAACTATAGTGATTGTGACACATAAATGAGGTAATTTTTACCTTATTCAGATTTACTGAAAACATGCAATACTGATAAATTTTTCTTATAGAAAAAAAAATTGATTCTCATTATAAAAAAATAGAATGACAGATCTAATGTAGTATGTTGCAACAAGAAAAAGGAAAGAAAATAATTGGAAATGAGTAATATATTAACAGAACAAAAAGAAATTAACCTTCTCTTCACTTAAAGGTAAAAGATTGAACCAATCAGGTGGAATATTAAGTATCGAAATTAAATTAATGGTAAATTAATTTATTACAATGGTCCATAAAATAATGGTCAATAAAAATAATGAAAGGTAATAAATGTCATGAGCCATCAATGAGTGATCAATAAAAAAATCACCCATTGAATGAATACAGAATGTATAGAAACAATGAATAATACATGTCAAGTTACAATAGCAGTCACTTTGAAAATTTTGTTAAACAGGATGTCCCAAAAAAGCAACCACACTCTGCACAGCCAGATTCACAACCATATTAAACATACCAACAGCAGTATTTGCAAATATTTATAAAGGATGATGTTCAGAGTAACCACCGTGAATATTGAGGCAGGCTTGAGCGTGCCGTGGAAGAGATGAGTGCAAACGTTACAGTAGCACAGTGTCCACTGAAGTACAAGCAGAAAATAAGTTCATTCATCTAATTACTATGTCTTGATACACTGATTCCTTGAGAATGCCCCACAGGGGAAAAAATACAACAGTATAAGATTTGGCATTAGAGGCAGCCAAAGAGCCAGATCCCTATGACTGATCCAGCAACTTGAGTATGCCATATCCAGCCAATCACATGAGGGGGCACAGAAATGCACCAGAGCCCCATCATGAGCCATCACACATTCACAACAGAGTTTAGATACTATTTATGGGACATCCTATATTTGTCTTTATAAAGTAATAAGTATTTAAAATAAGGACATCCATCAATATTGTTCTTAAAAAAATAACAACTATAAACTTTAGATAATGATTGCTGTTTCAATTAAGACTTTACAAATTTAGTGTGTTTTAAATTATACATATTTATTATTACAATTTTAAAAAACAGATTTTATAATGCTTACCCATTTATATTATTCATGATATCTTCATAATAACTTCTTGGCTTATGAACCCTATGAAAAATAGTAAAAACAATACAGGATTAGTAAAATACGTAGTTCCTGATTATTACATGATCTATAAATCTCCAATTAAAGTATTTTTTATCTATGTTACATGTTTATATTAAGTATTGGAACACGAGTAGGGTAATGAGTTTGGAATAGTCCAGTGAGTACCCAAAGATGCTTTTGTACTTTTTTATTCAGCGCAGCTGACTACGCACAACAGAAGACAACTAAGAAGTCAATATATGGTTACAGTGAAAAACAGAGACGCGCCCATTCGCAGCGACATCTACCGTGTAATGGGGGAGATACAACATCCTCCGCCCACAAAAGTTACAGTTTAACTTAAACATAAATCCAGATTTCTAGAAAATTAAACATGCTTCAGAAAATAATGTACAAACTGATTAGAAAAACTTAACACTAAAAATTGAAATTAAAATACACAAATTAATGTTCAAGAGAAAATTTTCAAAATAAGAGTTCAAGTCTTAAGACTTAATAGTTCTACCTCTTCTGGTAGTTATTGGTTCTCTCATAATTTCAGCAATTTTACCTGAAGTTTCCAAGCGGCACAAACGTTGAATCGGCCGTATCAGTTCACCACTCTGAGTTTTCAATCTTGCAACGCGGGAAACACCGTCACGCCCCTTATAAATTTCGACAATTTTAGCCAAAGGCCAATCTACACGTTTCTTATTATCCAAACTGATTAATACAATGTCTCCAACAGAAAGTGGAGTTTGTACCTTATTGCTCGTCTGTTTTAAAAGTGAGATATATTCCTTTTGGAATCGAGTTTTAAGTTTATGTTTTACGGCGTGAAGATGTTTCGCACGTTTGCGAAGATTTTGCATATCATTCAGGTCCAAGTCCTGAACACAGAATTCAGTTTGGTCCTGCAAAAATAGAGATGGAGTAATAGGTACCAAATCAGAGGGGTCCTCCGAGAGGTAAGTTAGGGGTCTGCTGTTTAGAAGAGCCTCGCACTCACATACGATGGTGTGAAGTTCATCATATTGAAGAGAAGCTTTTCCCAAATTGCGTCTCAGCAATTCCTTTAACATTCGGACCACCCTTTCCCACCAACCACCCCACCAAGCGGCGGTCGGTGGGTTAAAGTGCCAGGAGATCTTCTTCAAATCAGAGTGAGCAATGATGGCACTCCAATCGATGTTTTGGAGTTCGTTGTTGAGTCCAACGAAATTTGTACCATTGTCTGAGTAAATTGTTTTTACTCGACCTCGACGTGAAATGAATCTTCTCAATGCAAGAAGAAAACTTTGTGTTGAGATGTCCGAGACAAGTTCAAAATGGATGGCACGGTAAACCGCACATGTGAAAATTGCGATCCACACTTTGTCACGATTTCGCAGGAGCAGAGGACCAGCTAGGTCCACACCGGTCGTCTCAAACACAGCTGACATTCTTACACGCTCTTCAGGAAGAGGTGTAATGGGGGAGATACAACATTAAGACTTCAACAACAAAATATTTTATATAAAATTTGTGATAGCAGTCAATTAGAAATCAAAATATTTATTTTTGTTGATTTTATGTATGCTCTGATTTTAATAAATTGCCATATAATTTAACAATTTTGGAGAATTATGATCAAAATTAACTAAAACACTTAAATTTTTCTCAAAAGATAAAAATAATAATAATGTAGTGCTAAAATATTAATGCTTCAAAATAATTACCAAAAAATCCAGCATATAATGCACATCTATACTTACAAGCTTAATTTTTTAATTTTTAGGTATATTTGCCATATAACCCGCACTCCCCTTTTTATGAAGAAATCTGAAATATTAGTATACATTGCTCTTATGTTTTGAAGTCATTTATTTGAGGCATTATACCAGACTTTTTTGACAAAATAATTTTCTTCTAGAACGACAACTTTTTTAGTTCATAAGGAAGTCATTTCTTTTAAATACACAAGTATTTTGATACATGAAGAAGTAAAAAAAAAATTTATGCTCAGCTCTTTAGTTATTTTTAAAGCTATTGTTTTCATACCTGGCGTATAACATGCACCCTTAAGTTTCAATCTTATTTTTTGTGTCAAAAGTACACATTATGGTAATTATTGAAAATATTACATTTTGAAACCAACAAGCTAAAACGAGTAAAATAGAAAAATATTTATACAAAGATAGTTTGATTTAAAATGTTTTAACAATGACATGAATTACCATATAGGAACAACTCTAGCTCCAGCTAATTCCAAAAATTTGACATATGATGCAAGTAAATAACTTTTAGCCTCGGGTACAATAGTTGAATTAATTTCTTCAGTAACAACTCCTATTAAAACAAATGTTCATAGTAAATTACTAATATATAAATTACATATATTAAATTATTTTTGTTATACATTATGACATTTATTTCTTTCAACATTAAAAATAGTGAGATGCTTTAAAAATCATTCTCACATAAATAATTTTTTGTAAAGTTGAACATAAATAAGTCAATAATAAGATAAACAATATTTTTATGTATGTAAACATAATAATATTGTTTACGTACAAATTTGGATAATAATTATAAAAGTTTCCCATTACATAAATTATTTCTTTTTTCATGTTCTTCTAATTTTTATTTTCAATATAAGCATAAAAATTTTAGAGAAACAAAGGATTAATTTTAAAAATTTCTACACACATGAATAGTTTTAGTTATTTTCAAATTTTGTTTTAAATTGGAATGGTAATAATAATAAATAAGTAGATATCATTTTCATGTAATATATAGCATTCACTTAAATACTTATAGGCCCAAATTTATTAGTACTGAGCAGATAAACAAGAAATGTTACCCAAAAGAGCCGATACTTATGTGTTGCACCTTCGAACAATTTTGCAAAATCAAAAACCATCCCCCATTCAAAAGAGAGCACTAGATTCTATCATTATTAATATTACTACTGTGTTTGAACATATATAGGAACATTTTACCACTATTGGCTGCATATCATGGCATTTAGCAACATCTTTTATACTTTAATTTTTAGCAACATCTTTTATGTATTATTTCATCTGCAAATTGATTGATGGTCCAATACATATGTTTCAAAGAGCCTTACATTTTCTCATTGCCCTTATAATTTGGAAAGATGAAGAAGATTACTTTGATCTAAAAATTTACATTTAGTACAAACATTTATAAGTATATTCACTCTAATAAATTGTAATTAGTGATGTTATTTATACAATTATGTCTCTGTGAGAGAAAATGGATTTCTCATAACCTGATGGAAAAATAAAAACCAAAAAGTTGACATCTGCATAAATTTGCTTTGTAAGTACAACAGGGTTAAAGTAAGTACAACAGGGGGGGGGGGAGCTTGGCAATGTCAATTACTTTTGGCGACCAAAATCGATCATCAAGCAACTTCACTTGGCGATAGATGTCCGGAAGCTGGAATGAATTCTTTATCTCACCATAATATCTACATAAAAATCGCCAAATTCAAAGGGCCCTATATTACACCATACATAATCATTACAGATGATGAAAAAAGGGGATTTTGTACAACAATCCTAAATGCAGAAGAGTATGGGTTGATCCAGGCTAGTTATGAGTTGCAAAAACAAATATTCATGCCAAGAAAATGTTACTGCATGTCTGGTGGGATCAAAAATGAGTCTTTTACTATGAACTTCTGGTACCTGGTCAAGCTGTTATAGCTGAACCTTACCAGGCTTTATAGATCTGAAACTGAGTGAAATTCTGGAAGGAAAAAGACCATTTATGGGCCAAGGAAGGGGGAAAAGTTATATTGTTGCATGACAATGCTTGCCTGTATACAGCAATATGAGCCCAGAAACTCATCTACGGCTAGGAAGTTATTCAGCATGCAGCATATTTTCCAGACTTGGCTCATTCTAAAGACTGCTTATTCAGATCAATGTTGCTGCATTTGAGAGATCTGTGGTTGACAAAAGTAGGAGGTGTGCAAAAATGGCTAGAAAGCTATTTTGTTTTGAAACCACCAAGTTTCAAACAAGAAGGCATTAATCACCTACTTTAAATGTCAAAAGACAATGACAAATATTTTGATTATCAATCTTTGTAACAAGTATCTTTTTAATGAAGTTGAACTTGACCAAATGATGCAAATTTTCTAACAACCCATCAACACTTGTAATCTAAAATTTAAGTTTAATTTTTACATTTGTTTAGTTTAATTTTTGTGTATTTTTTTATTTAATATATTTTTTAAAAAATTATTTGGAATACTTCTTAAATTTATACAAATGAAAATAGAAACTATTAGTCTTTGATATAAATTAATTATACTCATTTCTAAATATAGTACACTTCTTTTCTATAAAAAAAAATCAATCCTCATCCAATTTTACCCCAAGAATAAACCATTACATAATATAATAGAATAGTCAATATTTATGAAAAAGAAATCTTCGTAAAGCTGATATTTAAATTAATCATGAATGAAGTGAAAATTGGCAATCTATAGTTTTTTATAGTCCCTAATCTATAGTTATAATTTTATCTATAATAGTATATAATCTATAGTATAGTTTATAATGACTAAATTTTTGAAAAATCCAATTTTGTAAACTGCCACTAAAGTATTAATATTTTTTTTTTTCATAATTTTTAAAGCTTTATTTTGTTATCCATAAATTTATACAAGCAAAAAAAAATTGATGAATTAAAGAAATTTAATATTTTTTTATGAATGCACATAATAAAAAAGAGCAGCATTACTTGTTATAATATTTTAATATTAATGAATATTCCAATGTTGAAATTTTAGCAAAAATGATCTGTAGTTCAATTTTATTAGCTATGTTATTTTGTATTTTAACTTAAATAAGATAAAATTACAATAACAATGGTTAAAGTGTAGTTATAATTACAATGCATTATTTGAATACAGAAAAAAAAATGTATAAATAATGAGAAAGGACGGAAAATATTCTTTAAAAAACACAACTTGCAGAAAATAAATTAAACTGTAATATTTATTTCCATTTAAAAGAAAAAAGAATTTTCAGAAAAAAAAAAACTAGCATGAAAATTAACATTTTATTTCACACAACTGAATGTAACTTTAAGCGACACACATTTTTCTTCATAAATATTTCATAATTATTGTTATCTGATAAAAGATAATTTTAAAATACAAACCAATTATAGGTCTGTCATTCAATGCATTGAAACCATTTACTCCCAGAAACAAACAAAATATGAAAAATAAAGAAACTCTAAGATACATTTTTGTTTTAAGGTTTTGCCTTTTAAATGGAATTATTCCAAAATACCTCAAGGTAAGAAGTTACAAAATGCCGAATATAAACAACACTCAAATATTAATCACATGGCATAGGCTTTTATGATTGGTTAATGCGAGCTTATCGAATCCTGAAGAACTAATCTTATCTTGCAAGATTAAATCAATCAAATAATAAGATATGCTAATAAGATGCCCTATAAAATAAAATCATAAAAAAATTTGTCCATTTTTGGCAAAATTTACAATTTTAAGGTAGTCGGATACCTTAAGCCTGTGAAAAATCTCGGCTTCTCAAAAAATCGAAAGTATTAAGAAAATGCACCATATCATTGAATCCAGTTTTAGTTGCAAAAAATGATCACACTTCTCTCTGGAGGCTGTTACTGGCTTATAAAGATGATTCCGCTACAAAATCTATTGAATTTAGTTTAAAAAAACTATTCGTAGCATTGCTATCACTAAGGCAAGCTATCTAGAAATAATTGGAGGAAATAATGTATTCATTTCTATCTTTGACAAGTAGTTGTTTAATTTTGAGAGACCACAGTACATACATAATTTTTTTTACTTCTATTTAATAAAAACACTTATAAGCATAAGAGGAAAGTTCAGCAGGATATTTGTCTCTTTTCAAGTCTGATATAAAATTGTGATTCTACAGTTCAAATGAGCATCCAAAAATAATTATTAGCAATCCTAAAGAGAAGGGGGAAATCCGAGTTTCGAATCCGAAGAGAAAAAAAGAACAAATAATGAAATTTATTCTTCAACTAGCTGTTACCCGCGACTTCGTTCACGTAGAAATTTACAAAAAAGTGTTTTGTTCAATTCACAGATCTTACAAAAACTTAATAATTCTGTATTCCACGTCAAGAAATACATACACGCTATATATAGAGAGAGAGAGAGTTTAATGTCATTTTTTTACTTTGTGAATCAATGTTTTGTTTTTATATTTTTGTGTTCTTTCTGCTTTTTGGTGTTTATTGTTTTATTTTTTTTATTTTCGTTGTTTTTTGTTAATTTTTGTGTGGTTTTTTTCGTATAAATTTATTGAACATCCTCTCGATATACAGTGTTAAATTTATTGAAAAATCTCTTTATATACAATATTTGGTGTACGGTTTTCTTGAGCTAAAACAAAAACGCCAGTGGCATTCCTCGCACGTGAACATGCCACGTAAAAAGCAACTCTTAGTTAAATCTATGTCAACTTTGCTTAACGTTTGCCCTTGTGACTTGTTAATTGTCATAGCAAAGCTGACACTTACAGGGAATTGTAGTCTTTTGAATTCAAACGGGAAATTCGATGGTATTATGGGAATTCGTGGTATAAGTACTATGTTACCTTTTCCGCATCCGGATATTATACGACCTTCTATAACGTTTCTTTGCAATGACACTACTCGCAACCTAGTACCATTGCAAAGTTTTGGTGGGTTTAAATTACGGAGTAGTATGAGGGGAACGCCAATCTTAAGTTCTAGCTTGTGAGGAGGTAGACCAGGCACAATTATACTGTTTAAAAATTCTGTTGGATAACTAACCGTTTCATCCGGATTGCAAACTGTATTGATGGAAAGGTATGTTTGTGATTCACCAGGAAGCTTATTTAACATGCGCTGATTAAGCACAGTAACCAAGATTATTATTTTCCGTTCACTAGAACAAAAGCTACAAGTGTTTTAGCAAAAGCAGATGCCATTATTTTAACCAAGATGTCATACTTTAAAATGCGTTTTACTCGAAATATGTGTTGTTGTTTTTTTGAAAATGCTAAAACGGGGCCAGCAATTGCTAAAATAGTTTTGAAAATAATTAACTGAAATTTATTGTGTATGCTCTGTATAATAGAAGTGTTTTAAACTTCACATTTATCAATCACTGTTTTCTTACAAAATTTATAGTCCCTTATGTGAATATAGTCACTATTTTTTTAAGCACTTTCATATAATAACTAATATAAAATGCTCTAGTTTTTGTAAAAATTAAAATATCTCTTATCCTGAAGGTCATTTCAAAAATGAATAGCATATCAACACATTAGAATTGAAAAATTGAATAGTTTGTTCATAAACTTTTGGTACAGAATGGGCCTTCTTAAAAAATTTTTGTAAATTTGTACCCATTTTTTCCTTTTAGTAATAATAATTTTTCTTTCTCTTCTTAAATTTAGCATATTTTTCTCAAAATGTGGTAAACAAAAACAACAAAAAAATCCTCACATCTCCATTTCTTTTTTAAAAATGTTTTCTCAAGTAGTCGGATACCTTAATAACAGGATTTAAAAAAAGGTGTACGAGTGAAGTCTGATAGATAAAAGGAACAAACAAGGCCGGACGAGTAATGCGCAATTTCGTTGGCAGCACCTATTCCTACTTTTTACAGCCTTGGAAATCAAATTCGTCTGTTTTGGGGTTGCTATATTTGGCTCTCTATGAATTATTGGCTACTTTCAACATAATTAGAAAAAAAAGTGCAATGTATTGTATTTTTTGGATATGCTGTGTTGGAGTATGTGTGCATCTAATAACCTATTATAAATATTGTGCGTTTATTGTTTATAACTTTACTACTGAACAATTTCAATGTTTTTTCAATTTTTGTTTGAATTTTAAGATATAAATAGGTTTTCATTGTTTATTTGTTGTATACAAGTTCACACACATTAGAAATATGGTATGTTTATAAAATAAGAATTACGATTAAATTTTTAAAAATATTAAGTGAAACTGGAAAAAAAATGTAGAACTGTAACTATACTGTAGACTTAAAATAGAAGAGTAAAATATTTTAGTTTATTGATATATTTTTGATTATTTGCAATTTTTAGTAAATTTTTATTAATCCTTATAACATTTGAATCAGGTTTAGCAAATTTTTTCTTAACAGACACTTGAGGATTATTGTTACAAAATCCTTTTAACTTTTGCAGCTGAAATTAAATCATATTTTCATTTAGAGCAATATTCTTATATATATATATATATATATAGTATAATAAAATGAAAAAAATAATAAGACAAAATTATACTACCCACAAAGCTAAATGATAGAAAACAGATTCTAAGAAACATAACTAGAAAAATATTGATATATAATATAATAATTATATATATATATTATTCATAAAGAAAGAAAATTGTGTTTTATATTTATCTATATCATATTGACTGTTATAAAATGGTAGGAATTAGATGCATTGCCTTTTAAATACTGTTTAGAATTAAAATTATTTTCAGCTTATACTAAACAATAATTGAATTCCATATAATTTTTCAGTTAAAAAACAGTCCAAAATTATGTTTATATTGTGATTTAGCTAATATATAAAGGGTATAATTTATTTTTCAGAGTTCTGTTCTTACTTTGCTGAAAATTCATTATAACCATTGTTCACAATAAGATTCATATTTCAACTATGCTTAAAACGTGCGATTAAACTTAAAATTCTGTAGTATAAAACTGAAAACATTTTTAAAAAATTATTAAAAAGTATAGTATTATAAACATTTTGATCATCAGTAGTATTGATGTACTTTTTTTAAAAAAAAATTTTAAAGTAAATTTCATGAAACAGTATTATTATTATTATTATTTTTTTTAGCTATATTGAGTAGAGATAATTTTAAAATAAGTTTTCAGTACTTCAAAATTAATTATTAATGGCAGGAAAATAATGATAAATTTTCAAAATACCTTAATGTATATTTTGCCTGGAACACATATTCCAGTAAAAACAAGGTTTTGATATAAGTTTTGAAAAAAAAAAATTTTTTTTCTTACAGAATTCTTTTTTTAAAAAAATAAGATTTCTAATAATAAGAATATATTATTATTATTACATGACAGTGGCTGTTTTCTTTCATTGAATTATAATTTCTTGAAATAAAAATTTGATGTATTGAGATATACAAATTAAATATTTGTTTTAAAAAATGAGATTGATTTTTCCTGAAAATTTTACTTTAATGAAGAAAAATGTATAAGTTTTTCTTCCTCCTTTTTTTTTTTTTAATTTGGGGGTTGTTAAAAAGAAGGATTAATACATTTTTTCTTCCTCGTGTTTAAATTCCTTTAATAATTTCCTTTGAACTTGATTGTACGTTATCCCAAATTTCCCGTTACTGTTCCGAATGTTCAGTGCTTGCTTCAATTCTGTACCAAAAGTTTATAAACAAATATTCAGTTTTTCAATTCTGATGTATTGCTATCTTATTCAATTTCGAAGTGACCTCAGGATGAGAGGTATTATATGTTTTACAAAAAATAGCACTTTATTTTTTTGTTATATGAAATTTCTTAAAAAAAAGCAGTGATATATAACACTTAAGGGACTGTAAATTTTGTAATAAAACGGTGATTAATAAATCAGAAGGTTAAAACACTTCTACTATAAAACAGAACATACACAAAACATTTCAGTTAATTTTTTTCAAAATTTTTTGAGCAATCTCTTCGCTGGCTCCGTTTGAGCATTTAAAAAAACACATTTCGAGTAAAACGCGTTTTAAAGTATGACATATCTTGCTCAATGTAATGGCATCTTCTCTTACTAAAACACTTATAGTTTTTGTTCTAGTGAACAGAAAATAATAAATTTGGTATTTTTATAAAGCTAAAAAGATGACCTATAAAATAAAATCATAAAAAATTGTCAATTTTAAGGAAATTCACAATTTTAGGGTAGTCAGATACCATTCACACTTCTAAATTAAGAACAAGTTTAAAAATTACCAGTGATTCATGTAGGCTTGTCATAAACAGAATTTAATATTTATCTTGATAGTTTGTACAGTTTATGATTAAAATCGTGTATTGTAGCTTTAACGTCAAAGAGCATTTTTATTGCACTCAATACAATTTTATTGTGTGAAAGGGGCGAGATGAAAATTATGATTGAAAATTGGGTCGCAAGCATTAAAAGTTGTAAAAGCACTGTCTTAGTAGCATCATTAAAGAAATAATTGATTTAGCTTCAACTGATTAAAATTTAAACGCAAGTGAGTAAGTAAAGGACCATTAATATTAAACAGGTTTTTTTTTTCGAAATTTTTAATTGTAATGTTTTTTTTCTCCTATGTCGTTATCAATTTTTGCCTTTAGTCCAAAAAGAGATTAATTTCATTAAAAAAATTAAAACTTTTAATTTGGGTAAAGAATTTTTGTCTCTGTGTATATGATAAAGTTGAAAATAAAAAATCAAGATAGTAATAGCATCTGCAAAATAAAGATAGTGTGACATATTTATTTATTATAAATTAAGTAAATTCTTTGTATTCGAATTTCTAATAATTTCTTTCATTAGAATATTTATTTATTCCTTCGAAATATTTCTTTCTACATATTTCGTTAATATCTACATTTGAAAATTATTTATCAAAATATTTGGGAGATTTCGTAGGAGATCAGAGGTAGATTTTAAAATGTATGTTTGCCTCACAAAATTATACTAAGTTTGCAAGGAGTATGGATGAAAATATATTTAAAAACTTTTTATTACTTTAAACCGTTTTCAGTTTTATTAATAATTACAT
Source organism: Trichonephila clavata (assembly GCA_019973975.1). NCBI lineage: Eukaryota > Metazoa > Arthropoda > Arachnida > Araneae > Nephilidae > Trichonephila > Trichonephila clavata. The sequence continues at coordinate 195,795 of BMAO01014976.1, forward strand.
GGCATGCATTTTTAATTTTTAATGTAATTACATACGTTTAAAAATCTAAAAATGTTTGAGTGGATGCTGAATCGGAAATGGATGAAATAAAAAACGGTATTCCCCTTATTTTATATAATATTTCAAAGCAACTTGTTTTTAGATTTTTTGAAATTTTGATGTATTTCCGTTAGTGGAAAAACCTAATTACTACGTTTAGGGTGACAATTTTGCACAAAACAGATTATTTTGCTTAGACTAGCATTTGGCAAACTGCTGTTCTTCTAGATTCTGCTTTTACATACAATTAAAAATTATGTCTGCTGAAAAGAGTTATTATTTACCTTTAAAATTTATAAATATCTTTTGGGATAAAAACACATATTTAAATGCACAGTTAAATATTTGACTGTCTTACTGACATATTATAGTTAAATATGTATCTGATTATCTTTTTTGCTATTTCCAGTTATATGTTTGTGTTTAGTATTGAGATTCTGGTATTTTTTTATTTAATGTTTCTGATTTTCTACTATGTACTTTAAATGCCAATTTTCTTTTTTGTTAAACCTTCGAGGTTCGAGTCCGCAGTATATGTTAAATCATGAAAATTGATATATTTATACCATCTTCTGTAACTTTCTCCCCATCTCGGACTGGGGTCACAATGGACATTCCGGACACCCATAGCATGTCCGGTGTCAGCTAACCGAAGGGCGACAGAGGTAATAAAATATTTTGGAAGATAGCGAACCTCAGGAGATGTTTTATTTTTCACTCTTGAGTAGAGAGTTGAAAGAAACTGAAGTTGAAACAAACTCTCTTCTGATCTCTACCATCAACAAACTCTCTTTTAAAGAAATTGGCTTGTTGAAATTGTCTCAACTCAATCTTTTAAAATTATCTCGTTTGAAATAGCAACAGGTAATTATGTTTTTAATTTCGAATTATTAATTAATTTTTAAGACTTGAAATAATATACAAATACAGAAGTAACTCCTGTAAAGTACACCTTCGAATAAGGCGCAATTATTGTTGCTACCGGTCTCTTTGAATATGTATTTTCCTCTTATTAAGGAACATTCTATTTAAGTGATACTAAAAAAATTTCTTATTCTTTCTTTGTAAAATTTTAAGATTTCGAAGACAAGTTTGTGTTTATCTTTAAATAAATTAAATATAGTGTTGTCCTAATAAACCAATGTAATTTAACAGAGGAAAGGAACAGAGAAATAAAAAATTACAACATTGTTTGTTCTACGCTTCGATTTAAAGACAAAACAGAATATGTAATAAAGTGATTGCACTCTTGCGGTCGCATTTTCTATGGGTTTGCATAAAAAATAAAAATGATGGCTTATTCTGACACAATGCACTGGGTTTTAAAAGATTCATACAACGGAATATTTAAATAAATTCTATAAATACAAGATTTTATTACTCATTTAAAACATTTATACAGTAATTTAACTTTTTCTATTAAGAATTTTCATTTTTCAAGAACTTGAAATTTAAAAAACCTGTTATTAAGGTATTTATTTGTATATCATTTATTTAAAGATTATTACGACTTGAATTTCTAATTAAACTAACTTGTTTAGCATTAAAGGACTAAATACCCAGTGTCTAGTCTGGTGGGTTTAAATTTCTGGTTCTAGGACATATTGTATCAAACACAAGGTTCCTTATTGGAAGGTACTATTATATTTTTACCCTATTAATATAAAGTATTACGGAATACTTTATTGTATTTGACTTCATGCAAAAGCGAACCATAAAGTAATATATTTAGTTTTAAAAAAAAGCTCTTTTGTTATATAATATATATATATATATATATATATATATATATTATATATATATATATATGTGTGTGTGTGTGTGTGTGTGTGTTGTGTGTGTGTGTGTGTGTGTGTGTGTGTGTGTGTGTGTGTGTGTGTGTGTGTGTGTGTGTGTGTGTACATTATGTCATAAATAAATTCACATAAGAAGTGAATAAAGATTTTACCTCAAAATATTACTCCGTTAAAAGAAAACTAGTTTATTTTAGTGTCAATGAAATCTTTTTGTTTTTACGTATCCACAGCTGTAGGTAAGAGTATATGGTTTGTACAATTTCATTTTTGGATTTTTAATCGAAATAATATTAATTGACGCTAAATTGTTTTTCATATGACAGCTTCCACTACTAGAACGAGACGTGCATTACTGCTCCCAGTATTAAAAAATGCAATTTGTCTTGTTTATTGTAGATTTTAATTTTTTTTTTTAATCATCGGTTATGAATAATTTTTCTGAATCATTATGCTATGTCAATATAGCACGTATGTATAGATGGGTTATTTCTCTCTCTCTCTCTTTATACACCAAGAGAAATTTAGCAATATTATTTTGTAATTATAAATATATTCTTATTAGTAAATGTGCTATTGCTGATCGAAATATTGAACAGGCAGTTCTTAAAAATTATTTTCGAATATTTAAAGTTTGTGAGTTAGGTCAGTATTAATTGAGTTGTTTCAATCTTTTCTTTCTTTTTAAGCTTAAGAGAGATAAACTTAGTAAAATTATTATAAATATATTTTCAAATAAGATTGCACAGACATGTGTTAATATTTAAATGTTATCGAAAATATCCCGACGTGACATTTTTTGAGGAAGCTAAAAGACAGAATTTTATTGGACTGAGAAAGGAGCTTTTTTCATTATTATTTATATAATAATGATGAAAATATTCTAAAATTGTATCAGATCATGGAGCGAATTAAATACTAAACTAAAAAAACTGTACTATTGACGCGGAACAACAAGATGTATACAATCCAGAGAAAAAGAGATATTGCGCGTCATCATTGAAAGAATGATAGTTGAAGTACAAT